>JAKSZT010054473.1:2452155-2623638 GCA_026826555.1 Tolypeutes matacus | reverse complement strand
AATAAAATAAAATAAAATAAAATAAAATAAAATAAAATAAAATAAAAACACTAACCACGCAACCTAACAATTGCTTTCCTCTGAATTTATCCCAGAGAAATTAAAAATTATGTTCATACAAATACCTTTTAAAAATGTTTATAGTAACCTAATTTGTAATAGCCAAAATCTGTAAACAACCAGATATCTTTCAGTGGATGGATGTTTAAACAAACTGTGGTGAATCCATATCATAGAATATTTTGCAGCAATACAAAGGAATGCACTACTGATACAGGCAATATCACTCACAGATTTATGTTGAGTGAAAAAAAGTCAATCCCAAAAGGTTGTATACTGTATGATCCCATTTATATAACACTCTTGAAATGATAAAATTACAAAAATGGAGAGCAGTTTAGTGGATACCAGGGGTTACAGATGTGGTGAGGGCAGAAAGGTAATGGGTTTGGCTTTTAAAGGACAATGTAAGGGATTCCTGTGCTAGTGAAAATGTTCTGTAAATTGACTATTGCTGTCAATGTCCTGGTTGTGATATTACACTATAATTTTGTAAGATGTTACCTTTGCATGCTGTCCTGATTTTGTGATAATTAGGGTAGGCTAAACTTTCGCTATATTAGAAACCATGCATGTGTCCCCAGACCTAGTTTTTCTCCCTAGGTCTGGCTTTTAAAATGCTGGTGATAAACTAAGGCTGATTTATTATATGACCATCCTGTATGGGAAATGACTAACTCTAGGTATCTTTGGTCAACCTTAAGAGATATAGCAGGGGGACAGATGTGGCTCAAATGGTTGGGCGTCCATCTCCCATATGGAGGGACCTGGGGACGATCCCCGGGAACTCCCAGTAAAAATTAAAGAAAAATATAGAAGGCACATGGGCCACCAGGCCCCACGCATGGGTGTGCCCCCAGACCTTGCAAGCAGTTGAGCCCCCCAGGCCCATGCGTGGGTGCGCTATCAGGCCCCGTGTGTGGGTGTGCCATCAGGCCCCACTGAGCCATGCAGCAAGATGATGACCTAACAGGAGAGTGACACAAGGGAGAGCCAAGACGAGACCCACCGAAAAACCAGGAACTAAGGCGGCACAGGGGGTAGGATGCCTCTCTCCCACATTGGAGGTTCCAAGGATTGAATCTCGGGGAAGACAGGAGGAGAAGGATGAGAAGAGAGGGAGGAAACAGACACAGAGAGTGGCCCAGCAAATGGACACAAAAACAGCAAAAACAGGTGGGTGGGGTAAAAATGGATAAAAGTAAATAAATAAATAAATCCTTAAAAAAATTATAGGGGAGTAAGATATGGACTATAGTTAGTAGTAATACTTTGATGATGTTCTTTCATAATTTGTTAACAAATGTTTCACAACAATGCAAAGTATTTGTGGTGGGGTGATGTATGGGAGCCCTGTATGATGTTATGCATGTTTGTTTTGTAAGTTCACAATGTTTACTAAACACTTATTGTTTATGTATGTTTTGTATGAATGATATACTTCAATAAATTGTTTTAAAATTGGAAAAAAAAAAAAAAGATGTTACCTTTGCAGGACACTGGTTAGAGTTCAGGGGCTTTTTATTATTTCTTACCAATGAATGTGAATCTATGATCATCTCAAATTAACAAGCTTAGTCTGGAAAAAATGTATGTTTTAAATGTATTTTTATAAATTATAATGTATGTATTAAACCATATATGGATAGCACAACATTGTGAATGTAATTAACAGCACTGAAATATGTATCTGAATATGAATTAAAAGGGAAATTTTAGATTGTATGTATGGTAACAGAATAGAAATTTTAAAAAATCCATGGAAGTACACTACACAGTGACTATAATTAATAGTACACTTATAAAAATATACGATCATCAATTAGAGCAAATGTTCCACACCAATGCAAGGTACTAATAATAGGGTGATATATGGGAATCCTGTATTTTATGCATGATTGTTCTGTAAACCCACAATAATTCTAATAAAGAAAATAAAATTAAGTAAAAAAAAATTAGTATGAAGAAAATATATATGGTACCTTTCTATCTTTTTTTTTTCCCTCTGCTATCCATCCAGGCAATAAAACTGTCTACTCCCTTTAATATTAATTCTTTTTTATATTTTTTCTGTCAAGGTCTTTTTCTCAAGTTATTGTAACTATTCTTGAATGTCAAGAACCTAAGACACATTACTTAGTCTTTATACTTGCAAATCTCTTAATAAGACAAAATTAATATACAGTGGGCTTTAAAATATAGGAATGGAAAGAAACTCAGGGTACCTCTTTTGTCATAAAAACTACTGTGACATAGTATGATTCATAATATGAAGCTCATAGCAGACATTTTATAAAAATTTAAAATGTTATCTTGAAATAACCTAGTATGATTGCAGATTAATCACAGTGGAAAATTTAATTTAAAATTCACACTTTTTTTTTCTATATCAGAAATAAGTGGAGTTCCAGGAAGATGGCATTGGAGTAGGTAGGCAGAACCCTCTCACAAAAAAACAGTGGAGAAATGGCAAAAACCAATCCGAGGGTGCTGCTTAGGGGATCTGCAGAACAGGAAATTGTGGTGCATCATCCAGGAGGTAGCAGGACAGAGAGACAAAGAGGTCAAAAGAAAACTATGAGTTACTCAACCCTGTGACTGGGAATGGCACATATATATACCCCACCCCCAAGGGAAATAACCTTGGTTAAACCCCTGGCTCACTGCAGGCAACTGAACGGGAAAAAACATTCCCTGGAAGAGGAGTCTGGCAGAGGGTGGAGAGTGGTTTCTCTTCAGTGAGTTTGACCAGATAAGCCCCCTTTGAATCTCAAGAAAGACTCCAACCAGCACTGAAGTGGTCCAGAGAGAGGGATACTGATCAGGCAGGCTGTCCACACAGCTGCCCTGGGAGAGAGAGGAACTAGGTCAGTGAGGGGGTGGAGACACATGCTTAACCAGCCTATCTCTGGCAAACTGTTAAAAGCTCAACTTCTCTGAGGGAACAGGGGTGGGAAGAGCTAAATAAGCTTTCAGAAGCCTACTTGACCTGCAGTGTGGCTGTAGCTCAGTGGAGGAATTCCTGACTTGCATATATGAGGTCCCTGGTTTGATTCCCAGTACCTCCTAAGAGAAGGGCTCCAGAGAGTCTTAGAACAGGGAATGTATAGGACAATTTTTATTTTATTTTTTTTTGGGTTTTAATAATCTATTATTTTTCATTTTTTATTGGTTCTTTTTTTCCCCTTTATTTTATTTGCCAAAACTGGGCACCTCACCTGCAGAAGGCAAGCTGCAGGGTCATTGACTAATGAGCATTGGCACTTGAAATTCTCCCTAGGGGTCTAAGACAGAAGGCTGTTTTTTCCTGGGATGCTTATTCTTGTTGATGCTTTATTTCTTGTTTGATGTCTTTTCCACTTTTTTATTTCCTTTTTTTCCTTTTACTTATAATTTTTACCTACTTTATTTTTTTTTCTTTCCTTCATCTTTCCAACTTCTGTCCTCTGTTGCTTTTCTTTCATTCTACCTCTTCTTGTTTGGTCTTAATTTTTTCTTTTTTTCCTCTCTCTTTTTTATTCATCTTCTCTTCTCATCTTTCTGGCCTTTCAATTCATTCTTTTTTTCCTCTATTTTGTTTCCTGTTGCATTTTTTCTATTCCACATTTTTAATTCTTATTCCTTTGTGTTTTTTTATGATTATGATTTTTTTAAATTGTGTTATTTATTTTCCTAGCTCTTGTACAACTCCTCTTCTACTTTTTAAAAAATTATTATTACTATTATTCTATCTCTCTCCTTATCTCTTTTCTTTTCTCTGGTCCTATTTTTTTCCCCAAGGGAACACAGATAACTGCAAGGATATAGAATAAGAGGAATTAAGTATCAAAAAGGAATCTTACCACAAAAAACAAAATAGAATAAAATAAGATAAAATAAATTAAAATAAAATAAAATATAACCTTAGAGTAGAACGGGAAGCTAACCAACCAAATAAGCCTATAAGATAAACAGATGCCTAGACACCAACAAATAATTACATGCCATACTAAGAAACAGGAAGACATGACCCAGTCTAATGAACAAACAAACAAACAAAAAGCCCAGGAGGAAATGGATAACATGGAACAAATAATCAGGGATGTCCAAACAAATATCATGACTCAACCTAATGAAGTGAAGGAAGAGATACAGGACATTAAGAATACACTGGGGCAAAATACAGAATATGTATATTTTAAACATACATAAAAATATAACAGATTTGATGGTGATGAATGGCATAGGGTAAGAAATAAAAAACACACTAGAAGCAAATAACAGCAGATTTAACCAGGAAAAGGAAAGAATCAGTGATGTTGAAGACATCTGAAATCAGATAGATAGTAGCACAGATAGATAACAAGATAGAAAAATCCCAGCAGGGACTCAGGATTTTTTAAAATATATTTTTTATTAAAGTATATCATTTATACATGACATGCATAAACCATAAGTGTATAGTAAAGATTGTGAAGTTACAAAATAAACATACATAACATCACACAGGGGTGTCATACATCACCCCTCCACCAACACTTTGCATTGTTGTGAAACATTTCTTACAAACCATGCAAGAGCATCATCAAAATGTTACTACTAACTACAGTCCCTATCTTACATTTGGTGAATTTTTCCCCCAACCCACCCTATTTTTAAAATGTATATTTTATTACAGGGGTTGTGAACTGGCAAAACAATCATACACATGTGCAGAATCCCCATACAACTCCCCTTCACCAACACATCACACTGTGCTGGAACATTTTTTACAGATTATGAGATAATATCCTGAGACTATTACCACCAACCATGTTTCATACCATACATTTGGCACACTTTTTCCATACACTCCATTATTGATAAAGTACATCTTTGGCATTGATGCAAGAATATTATAGTATTGCTGTTAACCGCAGTCTATAGGTCATGCCAATTGTAGTTTTCCCATGCTTCTCCACATTCCCACCACCCTGCTCTAGTGATTTATATCTAGTCTAGCTCACAGAAGGACACTCTTGCATTTGTACCTTCAGTCACAATTCTCATCCACCTCTGGGTTCACTGTATTATTCAGGCCTTAGATTATTCTTTACTTTTATTTCAATTGACATTTACTTCTTCAGACTACCCTTTTCAGCCACAATCCCATTTATAAACCAGTTGCTACTCACTATAATGCATTATCATCAGCTCTATCCATTTCCACACTTTTACAATCAAGTTAATTAAAGCTTCTACATATATTAGTTCTTTTCAACCCTCTGCTTATCTCCTCATAACCTATATTCTAAGTTTTAACTCCATTCATTTACTCTTGTGTTTAGTTCATATTAATGAGACCATGCAATATTTGTCCTTTTGTGTCTGGCTTATTTTGTTTAGTATAATGTCTTCAAGATTCATCCATGTTATCACATGTGTCCCAATTTCATTTCTTCTTGCTGCAGCATAGTATTCCATCTTATGTACATACCACATTTTTTTTTATGCATTCATTGGTTGATGGACACTCGGATTGTTTCCATCTTTTGGCAATTGTGAATAATGCTGCTATGAACATCGGTGTGCAGATGTCTGTTCGTGTCATAGTTTTTAGTTCTTCTGGATATATTCCTAGTAGAGGAATTGCTGGATCATATGGCAGTTCTATATTTAGCTTCTTGAGGAACCACCAAGCTGTCTTCCACAGAGGCTGCACCATTTTACACTCCCACCAACAGTGAAGGAGTGTTCCTATTTTTTCACATCCTCTCCAGAAATTATTGTTTTCTGTTTTTCAAATAATGGCCATTCTATGTAATGTTAGATGATATCTCATTGTTGTTTTAATTTGCATTTCCCTAATAGCTAGTGATATGGAACATTTTTTCATGTACTTTTTGGCCATTTGTATTTCCTCTTTGGAGAAATGTATATTTAAATCTTTTGCCCATTTTTTAATTGGATTGTTTGCTTTTTACTGTTGAGTTGTATGATCTCTTTATATAGAATGGAAATCAAACCCTTATTGGATATGTTGTTTCCAAATATTTTCTCCCATTGAGTGGGCTGCCTTTTCACCTTCTTGATGAAGTCCTTTGAATCACAGAAGTGTTTAAGTTTGAGGAGGTCCCATTTACCCATGTTTTCTTTCATTGTTCATGCTTTCGGTATAAGGTTTAAGAATCCACCACCTACCACCAGGTCTTGAAGATGTTTCCCTACATTTTCTTCTAGGAGCTTTATTGTACTTGCTTTTATATTTAGGTCTTTGGTCCATTTTGAGTTAACTTTTGTATAAGGTGTGAGATAATGGTCTTCTTTCTTTCTTTTGGCTATGGATATCCAGGTCTCCCAGCACCATTTGTTGAATAAACTGTTCTTTCCCAGCTGGGTGGTTTGACAGGATTGACAAATATCACTTGGTCATAGATGTGAGGGTCTGTTTCTGAACCATCAATTCGGTTCCATTGGTCTATGTGTCTATCTTTATGTCAGTACCATGCTGTTTTTACCACTGTAGCTAGGTAATATGATTTAAAGTCTGGAAGTGAGAGTCCTCCAACTTCACTTTTCCTTTTTAAAATGTTTCTGGCTATTCAGGGCCTCTTACCCTTCCAGATAAATTTGATTGTGGTGTGTCAGGCAGGTTCTCGGAGGCTGGATGGAGTTCATGGAAAAACTTTAACATTGATGGCTGAAAATGGGTGGCACCATCCTGCCCTGTGGCTGCTTGTCATGACATCTTTTACCCCTTGATTTTTGTTTAAAGAACAACCTTGCCCACATAGACATCCTGTTCTTTCTAAATATGTTACAATCAATGTTTTATTAAACAATGCACAGTGTATTCACAATTGAACCATAAAAGATTAAAGAGTAACCTTAAGATTATTTTAGATATAGATCACTAAATCATATGGAATGAGATAAAAAGAAACTCAGCAAAGAATAAAGGACATTGCTTTAGCATCCAAGGAGGATCTGTTTTCTTTTCATGTGCCTTTGTCTTGTGTGACAAGACAGAATCCCACTCATGAATTTCCACAAGTGTCGCCCGAACAGAGACCTGATGCAGCAGTGAGGACAAGTAACATCTTGACTGGTCTCATTCCTGGTAAGGGGAAGCAGGACATTTCACATCCATGACTCACTGTACTTTCTAAATAATGGGAAATCAGCTTTCTAAGGAAAAATCGAAGTTTCTTAAAGCATTGCTTCACCTTCTTAAGGCCTCAGGAAATAAAGTTGAGAAGGAAAAATTATTTACTTTGTTTGATGCTCTATTCTGGTATTGCCCTTGGTTCCCCAAAGAGGGAAGCTTAGAGCTTAAGTATTAGAAACAGGTAGGAGAAAAGTTAAAGTATCATCAAGAAACAGGTGGATCTGTAACACTTGATCATTTAGCCCTGTGGGGTCTGACTAAGGTGGCTTTAGAACCTATTCAGATGGACTCTGATTTTGATCCACCTCCTTCTACAACCCTTCATACAGCCCCAGACCTACCACCTTCAACGGCTCCTAAAGCTTATGTAGTCAGTCAAGATGAAACCGAAACTGACCATAATTTCATCTCTCAGATGCAACGGTGTTTACAAGAAGGATTAAAAGAGGGTGACTTTGATGCTTCCGTGTTCCCTGTTGTTTTACATCTTCACAACAGCCGGTTCATGAGTCTCTCCCCTACAACGTCTGTAAGGAATTAAAGTGTAGCATAAAAGATCATGATATGCACTCCCCTTATATCGAAGGATTACTGGGGGCATTAGCCACAACGTATGCCATGATCCCTGCTGATTGGAAAATTTTAGTACATACTTTAACCACTCCTGCTCAATATAGCATTTGGTTAACAGAATATTGAGAGAGAGCAGAGCAACAACATATTAGTAACATTAATCACCAAATACCGGTAACACTTGAAGCCCTCCTGGGCATTGGGCAATTAACTAATACCCAAATACAAGCACAAGCTGACCAACAATTATTTATGCAGTGCTCTGAATTGGCTCTCAGAGCCTGGAAGGCCATCCCTGAAGGAAAAACTCCTCAAAAATCCTTTGCATCTATCTAACAGGGGGCACATGAACCATATATGGATTTTATTGATTGATTTAAAGAAGCTATAGATATGCAAATAAATAACAACCAGGCCGCCGAAACATTGTTAATGCAGTTGGCCTATGAAAATGCTGACGTAGATTGTCAACAAGTTATTCTATCTGTTAAATCTACAGCTGTCACTATTGGAGACTGTTTAAAAGTCTGTCAGAATGTTGGAACTGAAAGTCACAAAGCAAATATTTTAGCTGCCATTATGACTTCTAATGCCTCCTGCCTTAAATGTGTAAAAAAAGGACATCTACGAAAAAATTGTACCTTTATTTCTGGAGGACCAGGGTGGTTCTCCAATCAAATATGTACTCACTGTAAAAAAGGCAAACATTAGGCAAATCAATGTAAGTCCTGCTTTGACGATCAAGAACGTCTTTTGTCGGAAAACTTCAGGAGGAGAGGGGTTCCTTGCACTCCCAAAACATTCCGGAACAAACCCACAAGCCTTTTGGGAAATGCCCGACTTACAGTCACTGACCTTAAAGCAGCCACCACTGGCAGCACAGAGCTTGACCTATGTGTTGCCCAAAAAATAACTCTTAAGGAGCAAAATAAAGTAGAACTAGCTCCTATTCAGGTTTGGGGTCTTCTCCCCACCAACACTTTTGGCCTCCTCCTGAGACGTTCCAGTACTACCTGCTCAGGGTTTGTTGTCCACCCAGGAGTTATTAATAATGACTATGCTGGAGAAATTTAAATTATGCTCAGCTCTCCCTCGTTCCAAGTTATACCTAAGGGACAGAAAATAGCTCAGCTATTACTCTTACCTCAACCCAAATTAACATCTGCTATAAAACTATGGCAAGGAGGTTTTGGCAGCACTAACTCTCAGCAGTTTTGGACCCACTCTTTACAAAGTCATAAACCTGTGTTATTTATTTCTATCGATGGGAAAATTTTTACTGGATTGGTAGACACTGGAGCTGATGCCTCAGTAATTTCTGAAGATTCCTGGCCATCTTCTCAGCCTAAGGAATCTTGTCCTTTTCCTTTGCAAGGTATAGGTGGATATACTACCACCCACAGAAATTCCTCTCCCTTACAGGTTATCAGACCAGAAGGCCAAGAAGAACAATTCCAACCTTATATTGTCCCTATACCTATCAACTTATGGGGGCAAGACCTTCTCTCACAATGGGATGCTCAGGTTATCATTCCACATTTTTACTAATGGCCACTGGCAGATTAACTCCTCTGCCCTTAACCTAGACTTCTAATAAGCCAATATGGGTTGACCAGTGGCCCTTATCAAAGGAGAAACTCCATCATGCTCATCTTTTAGTTCAAGAACAATTGTCCAGTGGTAGACTTGAAGTTTCTCATAGTCCATGGAATATCCCTATAATTGTTATTCCTAAAAAGTCTGGAAAATGGAGACTTATACATGATCTCTGACAAATTAATAAAATAATCCAACCTATGGAGCCCTCCAACCTGGTCTCCCTAATCCTTCCTTGATCCCTAAAGAATGGCCTCTTCTTGTTACAGATTTAAAAGACTGCTTTTTCACTATACCTTTAGCTGCACAAGACAAGTCTTGATTTACCTTTTCTCTTCCTTCTATTAATTATAATGTTCTGATGCAGGACTATCAATGGACAGTCCTCCCACAAGGGATGGTTAATAGCCTCACAATTTGTCAGTATTTTATTCATCAAATCTTACAACCAATTCAAAATAAATATCCCAAGATTATCTTATATCATTACATGGATGATATCCTTCTCTCAGCCCCTACAGAGGATTTTTTACAAATTTTATTGCAAGAAATTTTAAAGGTTATCCAGGACAATGGACTATAAATTGCTTAGGAAAAAATCCAAAAGGTGGAACCATGGCATTTTTGGGGTATATCCTTGCAAACCGTACTGTACGACCTCAACATTCGCAATTAACCTTGTCCTCTACTGTTACTTTAAATTATTTACAACATTTTTTAGGAGTTATTAACTGGATTCCTACTTATCATCTACAACATCTTTTTAATACCCTTCAAGAGGACTCTCTGCTAAAGTAGTTAGAACCCTCACTCCTGAAGCCAAAACAGAGTTTTCTCTCATCTCAACTGCCATATCTAAAAAATATCTTCATATACATGATCCTGATTACCCTGTTCATCTTTTCTGTTTATTTACTCCACATTCTCCTACAGGTAAAATTGGACAGCTCACCCCTTCTGCATGTATCCTTGAATGGGTATTCTTAGCACATACACCAAAAATGTCTCTAAATCCTTACTTTCAATCCCTTTCTTTTCTAATCTCCAAAGGGTGACCACACTGTTTTCAGATCACTGGAAAAGATCCAGTTTATGTTTGTATTCCAATTACCAGTAGGCAGTTTAACACCCTTTTGTCTACTTCCTTAGATCTCCAATTGGCTATGCTTGATTTTTATGGTGAAGTAAAATTCACCCTACTGTTGGATAAATTATTACAACATTTCCATTTGTTACCTTTCATTTTACCACATATTGTGTCACATATACTGTTTTCGTAGATGGATCTGGATGCAGTGGCAAAGCAGCTATCACTTGGAAAACAACTGATGGATGGAAATCCTTTGTGCTGTCTTGCCAAACAACCACACAAAAGGCTGAGCTTGCTGCTGTTGTTGCAACTTTGCAACACTTTCCTAATCAACCTTTAAATATTATTAGTGATTCTGCTTATACAGTCTATGTTGTTCATACCATTCAAATCATGTTGATTAAACTTTTTAATGTTAAAGTTTTACACTCCCTTTTCCTTACTCTCCAGTCCCTGCTTGATCAATGTTCTGAGCCCATTTATATTGTGCATAGCCATTCACATACTTCTTTGCCAGATCGACTTACTGAAAGAAATGACCGTGCTAACCATCTTGCAATGATGTCAACCCTCACTTTTTAACAAGCACAAGCCTCTCATGATTTCTTCAACAAAAATGTCAAAGCATTAGTAAAACAATTTCATCTTTCCCATTCCCAGGCTAAACAAATTATTAAAGGATGTGCTGATTGTCAAGGAATTACTTCTCCCATTCCAGTTAAAGGCATCAATCCTCACAGACTCCAGCCAAATGAACTTTGGCAAATGGATGTTACTCATTTTCCTTCTTTTGGTAAACTAAAATATATACTTGTTAGTATTGATACTTTTTCTCATTGCATATTTGCCTCACTTCATACTGCTGAACATTCTTCCCATGTTCATTCTCATCTGTTACAGGTATTTGCTACATTGGGACATCCATAGACTCTCAAAACTGACAACAGCCCTGCTTACACTGCTCATAGTTTCCATCTTTTACTACAGGACTGGGATATTCAACATGTTACCAGTATTCCTCATAATCCTCAGGGCCAAGCCATTGTTTTTTGTTTGTTTGTTTGTTTGTTTGTTTGTTTTTCCAAGCCATTGTTGAACATTCACATCATCTTCTCAAAACTTATTTAAAAAAAAAACAAAAAAAAAAAGGAATAAGGATAGGATCTACCTCCCCGTGATCAATTGCAGAAGGTTTTATATACTTAATTTTTTTTAAACAAAGATGCACACTCTCACTTGGCTATTGAAAGATATTTTTCAATAAAACCACAGCATCATGAACATCCTTTGATTTGGTAAAGAGACCCAGAAGCTGGGCCATACTGCCAAGGGCCTGTCTCATTGACAGCTTGGGGTCGTGATTATGCATGTGTTTCTACCTCTACAGGCATTCAGTGGTTGCCCACAAGAAATATCAAACCTTATCATGTATCTGTCCGAAAAGGGTCTCCAACAACCCACTTTCAAGCTGAACATGACCTTGACCCTGGATGAGGTGGCTGTGCTGTTAAAGCATATGAAAAATCGAGATCGACCATCCTGCAAAGCTGATTTACTTCTAGTATTACATGGGGAGGGTTTAAAAAGTTTGATCAACAAGCCTCCCTTTTGTTAGCTCAAACCAATATGGTGGACATGCCAGAAAATCGGTTCCTGGCATCTTTTGCCATTGTCACTAGCAATTCTGTTAAGGTACTCACCATCCTTTACTTTCTTTCCCTTTTTAATCTTGGGACAAAAGCAGAGATATATTCGGCTCATGTTACGGATCCTACCACATTTGTTCCCATTACATGGGTTGATCCTGATCCTCCTATTTCCTCCAATGATTCCTACTACACTGGAGGCTATTGGCTACCCCCTAGGGAAATTCTAGATTCCATCATCCAACAGTCTGAACTTAATTGCTCTGTTTATTACTTTACGTTAGAACCTCCTATTTGTGTATCACTTAAGGAAAACAATACTTGCCTTCCTCTAAAAGAAACACTATATGCCTATGACAAATGGGGAAACCTAAGTACTCAGCTAAACTTTTCAATCATTGGTACTGCCGGGTTCTCCGGATGTAAAACATGTGCTTTTAATTATTCAGATCCCAGATTTCGGCTTTGTATGCAATCTCATGATTGACTACCCCTCTGGAAGCCTTGCCAGGACACATGCCCCGCAGTAAAAAATGAAAAAAAAAATTTCACTTATGTCTCTTGGGGGTCTGATTGGAAAATATACATTCAAAATGATACTTATAACAGCTTTCCTAGAGTAAATATTACTGGATGGGAAGCTTTTGGAGCTGGGAGCATGTCAATTCAACTAAAAAGCCCCATTACCTCCCCTTGGCACTTAAATCTTTGGAGACTAGGTCTCCCCTTCTTTAAGAGAAAACAAATGGTTGTACAGTATATCAAAGGTAATGTTTCCTGTACCAATAATCCACAATGCAATGCTACTATTGTTAAAGATAAAAAAAAAAAAAAGAAAAAAAAAGAAAATAAAACAAACAAACAAAAAAAAATACAAATAACTCTGTCATGATATGCATTACCCATCCCTACGTAATTTTGGTCACCTCTAATCATACTCTTCTCAAAATATCAGAAGGTTACAATATCACTATTCATCCTCCTGCCTATTATCTTAGCTGTCTAACACATCCCAATGTTACTCCTTTAAATTTAACTACTCTGTTTTAAAAAGACAAGCTCAACTACGGATACCTGTTAATATGACCCGAGAATGGCAACCTCCTTCTGGATTCTCCATCCTCACTGAAGCTCTTGAAAAGCTAAGTGTAAAATGCTTCCTTGGAACTCTTATAGCTACAGTTATCTCTATTGTTGCTATTGCCACCCTCCCAGCTACTGCTGCCACTGCCTTAATAACAACCATTCAAACTGCTGATCAAGTTGATTCTTTCATGGAAAATGTTACCAATGAATTGTTCATTCAAATCAGTATAGATAGTGAAATCATGTCCAGATTAGATGCTGTAGAGGCCGCTGACCTTTGGATTAGACAACGGCAAGAAGCTTTCAATATTACATTAAAATTATTGTGATTTTAATTTTTCACATATCTGTTTACCCCCATTATCCTTGATACATGGAATGATTCCTGGCAAATAACTCAACAAAAATTAACTAATGCCTTTCACACCAATTTAACTAAGGAATTGCTTTCCCACCAACAAGATTTGCATAAGAAACATCATATTTGCAACCTGAAATATTCCGCCACTATCACATCTATTCTTGGTGATTTAAAAGGCTCTCAATGGCTCCCACATCTTAATATTCATGATTGGATTCAATCAATAGTTGTTATATGTGTTATTATTCTTTTAATTCGTGTGTGCTGCAAGATAAAATCCCTCAAATGTAAAGATGATATCTTCTTTACTTTCATTAATTTGAAAAATATTTTTTTTTTAAATTAATTAAAAAAAATTTTTTTTTAATGTGGTGTGTCAGGCAGGTTCTCAGAGCCTGGATGGAGTTCATTGAAAACCTTTAACATTGACAGCTGAAAACGGGTGGCGCCATCCTGCCCCAAGGCTGCTTGTCATGACATCTTTTACCCCTTGATCTTTGCTTAAAGTACAACCTTTCACACATAGACATCCTATTCTTTATATGCATGTTATAATCAATGTTCTGATTAACAATGCATAGTGTATTCACAATCAAACCATAAAAGTTTAAAGAGTAACCATAAGATTATTTTATATATAGATCACTAAACCATATGGAATGATATAAAAAGAAACTCAGCAAAGTATAAAGGACACTTGCTTTAGCATCCAAGGAGGATCTGTTTTCTTTCCATGCACCTTTGTCTTGCAGGACAAGACAGAATCCCACTCGTGATTTCTACATTTGATAATTGTGTTTTCCATTTGTTTCAAAAATGTTGGCTACTTACCTGGCAGGGGAGATACCATGATCACGAAAGTTGTTTTCCCAGGGCGAGGCTTATCCATTGCACTCCGGGTGTGCTGACCCCTGCGATTTCCCCAAATGTGGGAAACTCAACTGCATAATTTGTGGTAGTGGGGGACTGCGTTCGCGCTCTCCCCTGTAAAAAGAAAAGAAAAGAAAAAAAAATGTTGGTGGAATTTTTATTGGGATTGCATTGAATCTGTATATCAGTTTGGGTAGAATTGACATTTTAATGATATTTAGTATCCCAATTCATGAGCATGGAATGTTCTTCCAATTATTTAGGTCTTTTTAAAATTTCTTTTAGCAATGAATTATAGTTTTCTGAATGCAAGTGCTTTACATCCTTCGTTAAGTTTATTCCTAAATACTTGATTCTCTTATTTGCTATTTTAAAAGGAATTTTTTTCCTGACTTTCCCTCAGATGACGCATTACTAGTGTATAGAAACACCACTGATTTTTGCATATTGATCTTGTATCCTGACACTCTATTGAAATCATTTATTAGTTCTAGCAGCTTTGTTGTATATTTTTCAGGACTTTCTAGATATACAATCATACCATCTGCAAATAGTGAAAATTTTAATTCTTCCTTTACAATTTGGATGACATTTATATCTTTTTCTTGCCTGATTGCTCTAGTTAGAACTTGAACAACAGTGGTGACAATGGGCATCCTTGACTTGTTCCTGATCTCAGCGGGAAAGCTTTCAGGCTTTCACCATTGAGTAAAATGTTAGCTGTGGGTTTTTCATATATGGACTTTATCATGTTGAGAAAGTTTCCTTCAATTCCTATTTTTTTGTAGTATTTTTATCAAGAAAGGATGCTGTATTTTGTCAAATGACTTTTCTGCATCAATTGATAAGATCATGTGATTTTTCTTCTTTGATTTATTAATGTGGTATATTATGCTGATTGATTTTCTTGTGTTGAACCAGCCTTGCATGCCTGGTATAAAACCCCCTTGATCATGATGAATAATTCTTTTAATGTGTTGTTGGATTCGATTAGCAAGTATTTTATTGAGGATTTTTGCATCTGTATTTATTAGAGAAATTGGTCTGTTATTTTCTTTTTGTGTAATATCTTTATCTGGCTTTGGTATTAGGGTGATATTGGCTTTGTAGAATGATTTTGGTAGCATTCATTGTTGTTCAATTTTTTGGAAGAACTTGAGTAAGATTGGTATTAAATCTTTGAATGCTTGGTAGAACTCACCTGTGAAACTGTGTGAGCTTTTCATTTTGGGGACTGTTTGATGACTGTTTCCATCTCTTTACTTGTGATTGGTGTGTTGAGATCTTCTATTTCTTCTAGGGTCAGTGTAGGTTGTTTGTACGTGCCTAGGAAATTTTCCATTTTGTCTGTATTGTCTAGTTTCTTGGCATAAAGTTGTTCATAGTATCCTCTTATGATCTCTCTTATTTCTGTGGGGTCAGTAGTAATGTTCTTGTTTTCATTTTTCATTTCATTTATTTGCATCTTCCCTCCTTTTTTAATCAGTCTAGCTAAGGGTTTGTCAATTTTGTTAATCTTCTTGAAGAACCAAATTTTGGTTTTGTTAATTCTATTTTTTTGTTGTTGTTCTAACAATTTCATTTATTTCTGCTTTGATCTTTGTTATTTCATTCTTTCTACTTGCTTTGGGATTAGTTTGCTGTTCTTTTTCTGGTTCCTCCAGCTGTGTAGTTAGGTCATTGATTTTAGTGCTTTCTTCTTTTTTAATTAGCATTGAGGGCTATAAATTTTCCTCTCAACACTGCCTTTGCTGCATCCCATAGGTTCTGAAATATTGTATTCTCATTGTCATTCATCTTGAGATATTTATTGATTTCTCTTGAAATTTTTTTGACCCACTGATTATTTAAGAGTGTGTTGTTCAATCTCCATATATATGTGAATTTTCCCTTTTTCTGCCACTTGTTGACTTCCAACTTTATTTCATTATGATCAGAGAAAGTGCTTTGTATAATTTTGATTTTATTGATTGAGATCTGCTTTGTGACACAACATATGGTCTATCCTGGAGAAAGATCCATGAACACTTGAAAAGAATGTATATTCTGCTGTTTTGGGGTGAATTGTTCTGTATATGTCTATTAGGTTTAGTTCATTTATGATATTTTTCAAGCTCTCTGTTTCTTTATTGATCTTCTGCCCAGATGTTCTATCCAATGATGACAGTGGTCTGCTGAAGTCTCCAACTATTATTGTAGAGATGTTTATTTCTCCCTTCAGTTTTGTTAGTGTTTGCCTCATGTATCTTGGGGCATCCTGGTTGGGTGCATATACATTTATGATAGTTATTTCTTCCTGGTGAATCTTTACTTTAATCAATTTATTAAGTCCTTCCTTGTCTCTAATAGTTTTGCTTTTAAAGTCTATATCATCTGATATAAGTACAGCTACCCCAGCTTTTTTTTTTTTTTTTTTGGTTACTGCATGCATGGAATATTCCTTCTGCCCCTTTTCCCTTCTCTTCTCCTTCTGGGACACCCATGACATGTATGTTTGCATGTCTCTTGCTGTCATTTATTTCCCTGAGTCCCTGTTCAAATTTTTCTATTCTTTTCTTCATCTGTTCTTTTCTACGTTTGCTTTCAGAAGCCATATCTTCGAACTCACCAATCCTTTCTTCCGTTTCCTCAAATCTGCTGTTATATGCCTCCAGTGTATTTTTAATTTCATTTATTGCACTTTTCATGACCATAATGTCTGCTATTTTTCTATGTATGCTTTCAAATTCTTCTGTGTGCTTATCCAATATCTTCTTAATATCCTTAATCTCATTAGCCATCTTATTGAATTTATTAAGGAGATTTATTTGAACATCTATGATTATTTGTCTCAACTCCTTTATATCATGGGCAGGCTTCTCTTGTTCCTTTAACTGGGCCAGATCTTCCTGTCTCTTGATATGGTTTGTAATTTTTTTGTTGGTGTTTTTGCATCCGGCTTGCTGGATATATTTATTCTAGGTGTAGTTTCTCCCTTTAGTTTAAGCTTTCTTGTCTTTTCTCCCTTGCTGTTTGTGTAGTAGGAGCCAAGGAGGTAGTTGGTGCTGTAAGCTATGGAGGCTGAAGCTGCCCACATTGCCCCAGGAATTGATGAAGCTTCTCCCACCTTTCTCCTCTGTCAGAGGTAGGGACAGAGCTGCAGCCATGTGTAATAATCCCAGTTGGGAAGGACAAGACTGTCTGTAGTTGCCCGGCAAGACTGATAAAGCTTCACACCCCTGTCTTCCCTACCTCGGGCGGTGATGGAGCTATAGTTGTAGGCAGCAATCTATGCCATTTGGTTCCAAAATGACCACAATTGCTGAGGTAAACTGATATAGCACCAGTCCCCCTCCCTGTTAAGGGTGGGAATTGACCCTCTGGAATGCCAAACAATCTAATCTGTGTGGGCCGAACATGCCAGCAGTTGCCCTGAGAAGCTGAGGGAGTACTGTCCCTTCTGCCCTTTAGGGGTGGAAATGGAGCCACCAACACCCAACAATTCAGCCCCTGTGGGCTGAAAGTACCCACCCCTTGCCAAGAGAGGGTGAGGAAACACCAGCCCCCTCCTATCCTATTAAGGCATGAGGTCAGATCCACAGGCACCCAAAAGATCAGTCCCTGTAGGCTGAAAGTACCTGCCATTGTCTGGAGAGGCTGTGGAGACACCAGCCCCCTCTTATCCTATTGGGGTTGGGGGTGGATCCATAGGCATCCAACAGTCCAGTCCCAGCAAGCCGAAAGTCTGCCATTGCCCAGGAAGACTGTGGAAACATCAGCCCCCTCCTTTCCTACTGGGGGATGAGGGTGGATCCACAAGTATCCACCGTTCCAGGCTGTGTGGGCTAAAAGCACCTGCAGTTACCCAGAGAAGCTAGGCAAACACAGTCCATCTTTTGTCCTATTGGAGATGGGGGTGGAGACACAGCTGCCCAATGGTCAGGTTTGTGCAGGTGGAAAATGCCTGCAGTTACCCTAAAAGGCTGAGGTAACACCACCTCCCTCCTATCCTATGGGGGGAAGAGATGGAGATGGACTTGAAGTCACTCAACAAACCAGTTCATGTGGGCTGAAAACTCCTGCCATTGCCTGGAAAGGCTGAGGATACCCAGCACCTCTCCTATCCAATTGGGGTGCTGGCATGCAGCCCCAGGCGACTGACTATTCAGTCTGTGCCAGCAGAGAGCACTTGCAGTTGACTGGAGAGCCTGGTGAAAGTCCTGCCAGCTTCCTTTCTGCTGGAGGTGGAGTTGAAGCTTAGGCTAGGACTGCAGTCCGATCTTGGTGGAAAGAAGCCAATCCCTAACTTCACTGGCTTTTCAGTCAGCCAGGCTTCCCCTCATGCCAGGGGCAGAGTCAAAATGGCAGCTACTGGACTCTTTCCAACTTGGACAATTTCAAACCCTATGTTTCTAAGATTATGCTTTATGTGGTTTGTGCCTTCCCAGAGAGATTTTGCAGGTGCCCCCAGCTCCCTCTCTGCCAGAAATGGGGCTGGGGTTTAGGCTAGACCTACAATCTGACCAGGGTGGAAAGAAGCTGGTTCTTACCAGCACTGTGATTTTCAATCAGCCCCTCTTCCCCTCAGGCCAGGGGCAGAGTCAAAATGGCAGCAACCAGCTTCCTTCTGACCTGGACAGGCTCAAAGTTTAGTTGTTCCTAGGATTATACTTTAGCCTGCCAAATTCACCTATCAGTAGTTGAAATTGGTACCACACTATGTCTTCCTACCCTGTTTTTTTGGGAAATGGAGCTTCCAACTCCAGCCATAGAATAGCTTCCGAGGTGGCTTGTGCCAGGGGCACCAACCTCCGTGGCATTGAAGGCTCTACTCACAAATCCTCTCTGAAGATGGGCAGTCTCTTCCTTCCATACTTTCAAGCATGTTGCAGGATACTCTTCTGGTCTCCTGGGGCCCCCAAACAGGTGCTCTATGTAGCTCTGGGTAATTACCAACTGCCCTGCAGCATGAGCAGACCCCATTAGCTCTTCACTCTGCCACCATCTTGGCTCCTCCTTGGGACTCAGGAATTTGAATGACAACATGAAATGCACAAGCATGTACATCATAGGCATCCCAAAGGAATAAGAGAAAGAAAAGGGGGCAGAACGACTGCTGGAGGAAATAATGGCAGAAAACTTCCCAACTCTTACATGAAGTGCAGCACACCCTAAACAATATAAATCCTAACAGGCCTACCCCAAGTCATATAATTATCAAATTGTCCAATGCTCAAGACAAAGTGTGAATCTTGAAAGCAGTAAAAGAAAAGAGATCCATCACATACCAAGGAAGTTTGATAAGAGTAATTGCTGATTTCTCATCGGAAACCATGAGGCAAGAAAGCAGTGGTGTGACATAGTTAAAGTGCTAAAAGAAAAAAAAAAATTGTCATCCATGAATTCTATATCCAGCAAAGCTGGCATTCAAATATGAGGGATAGTTCAAAATATTCACAAGTAAACAGAAATTAAGAGTTTGTCAACAAGAAACCAGCCCTTCATGAAATTGTAGAAAGGAAGAATAACTAAAAGAGATAAAAAGAAATAAAATCAACATATGACATATATAAGCCTAAAGAAAATATGGCTAATGTAAGTAATGCCTTTACAGTAATAATATTGAATATTAATGGATTAAACTCTCCAATCAAGAGACACAAGTTGGCAAAATGGATAAGGAAATATGTACCCATCTATATGTTATCTACAAGAAATTCACTTTAGACCCAGGGACACAAGGAGGTTGCAAGTGAATTGTTGGAAAAAGATTTTACATGCAAACAATAACCAAAAAAGGGCAGGAATAACTGCAGTAATATTGAACAAAATAGGCTTTAAGTGCCATACTATTGTAAGTGACAAATAAGGACACTGTATATTAATAAAAGGGGAAATCTATCAAGAAGAAAGAGGGGGACGGATGTGGCTCAAATGGTTGGGCCTCCCTCTCCCATATGGAGGAACCTGGGACCTCCCGGTAAAAAAAAAAAAAAAAAAGAAGAAAGAACAATCATAAACATTTATGCACTTAACTAGGGTGCCTCAAAATACATGAGACAAATATTGGAAAAACTAAGTACAGAAATAGATGCCTCTACAATTATACTGGGAGACTTTAATATACCATTATCACCATTAGGCAGAATACCTCGACAGAAGGTCAATAAAAAAACAGAGACCTTGAATAATATTTTAGGGAATTGAGACCTAATAGACACATACAGAATATTATTCCCAAATAGTGTGGGATATACATTCTTTTCTAGCACACGTGGATCATTATACAGGATAGAACATATGTCAGACCACAGAAAAACTTTCAACAAATTCAGAAAGTTTGAAATTATACAACATAATTTCTCTGCCCAAAATGGAATGAAGATGGAGGTCAGTAAGGGGAAGAGAATCATGTTAGACACAAAGATATGGAAGTTAAACAATACACTCATAGACAATCAGTGGGTCAAGGAGAAAATTGCAAAATAAAACATTAACTGCCTTGAAACTAATTAAAATGAAAACACAATGTAACAAATCTGATGGGATGCAATAAAAGCAGCACTGAGAGTAAATTTATAGCCATAAACACCTATATTAAAAAGGGATAAAGAGCAAAAATCAGAGAAATAACTGAACACCTGGAGGAATTAGTAAAAAAACAACAAACTAATCCCAAAGCAAGTAGAAAGAAGGAAATAGTGAAGATTAGAGCAGAGTTAAATGAAACTGAAAATAAGAAAGCACTAGAAAATTTAACAAAACTGAAAGCTGATTCTTTGAGAAGATTAATAAAATTGACAATCCCTAAGCTAGACCAACAAGGAAAAATCAGAGAAAATGCAAGCTCATAAAATAAGAAATGAGGAAGGGAATATGACTACTGATCCAACAGAAATAAAGAGTATCATGAAGAAACTTTGAAAAATTCTCTGCCAACAAGATGGATAACTTAGATGAAGTGGACAAATTTCTAGACACACGCAAGCAGCCTACATTGATGAAAGAAGAAATTGATGAACTCAATAGATCAATCACAAGTAAAGAGATAGAAGTAGTTATCAAAAACCTCCCAACTAAGAAGAACCCAGGACAAGATGGCTTTACATGTGAATTCTACTAAACATTCCAGAAAGAAAAAACACCAATCTGCTTAAACTCTTCTAAACAATACAAGTGGAGGGAACATTGTGTAACTCATTCTATTATGCCAACATTACCTTAATGCAAATGCCACATAAAGACACAACTATAGACTAATCTTTCTAATGAACCTGGATGCTAAAATCCTCAACAAAATCCTTGCTAATCATATTCAACATATACAACAAACGTATTTTACAACATGATCAAGTGGGTTTCATCCCTGGTATGCAAAGATGGTTCAACATAAGAAAATCAATCAATGTAATACACCACATTAACAGAAAAAATTTCCATAATCATGTCTATTGATGTGGAAAAAGCACTCAAGAAAATACAGCACCCTTTCTTCATAAAAATAATTCAAGAGATAGGAATAGAAAGAAACTTCTTCAACATTATAAAAGGTATATATGAAAACACACAACTAACACCAAATTCAATGATGAAATAGTAAAGGCTTTCCCTCTAAGATCTGGAGCAAGACAAGGATGCCCACTGTCACCGCTCTTATTTAACAATGTGTTGGAAGTATTTGCTCAAGCATTTAGGCATGAAAAAATATAAAAGGCATACAAGCTGGAAAGGAAGAAGTAAAAATTTCAGTATTTGCAGATGACATGATCTTATACATAGAACGTCCTGAGAAATCTACAAAAAAGTTTCAAGAGCTGACACTTAAGTTCAGTAAAGTGGCAGGATATAAAATCAACATGCAAAAATCAGTAGCATTTCTGTACACCAATAATGAACAACCTGAGGAGGAAATCAAGAAAAACTTTCATTTACAATAGCAAGTAAAAGAATCAAATACCAGGAGTAAACATAACTAAAGATGTAAAGAACTTGTACACAGAACATTGTACAACATTGTTAAAGGAAATCTAAGTTGTTCTAAATAAATGGAAGAATATTCCATGTTCATGGATTGTAAGATTAAACATCATTAAGATGTCTGTCCTACCCAAATTGAGTTACAGATTTAATGCAATCCCCATAAAAATTACAATTTCATTTTTTACTGAATTAGAAAAGCTAATTATGAAATTTATTTGAATGGGAAAGTGGCTCCAAATAACCAAAAACATATTTAAAAAGAAAAACGAAATTGGATGACTCACACTAACTTTAAAACATACGACAAAGCTCAGTGGTCAAAATTGCACGGTATTGGCTCAAGGATAGACATACTGACCAATGGAACAGAACTGAGAGTATTGATACAGATCCTTGCATATACAGTCAACTGATATTCAACAAGACCACCAAGCCCACTCAACTGGGAAAGAATGGTCTCTTCAAAAAATGGTGCTGGGAAAACTGGATTATCATATCCAAAAGAATGAGAGAGGATCACCATCTCACACCCTATATAAAAACTAACCCAAAATGGATCAAAGATCTAAATATAAGAGCCAAGACCATAAAGCTCATAGAAGATAATGTAGGGAAGCATCTATGAGATCTTGTAGTAAGCAATGGTTTCATAAACTTTACAGCCAAAGTGTAAGAAATGAAAGAAAAAATAGAAAATGGGACTGCCTCAAAATTAAAATCTTTTGTGTTTCAAAGGAGTTTGTCAAGAAAGTGAAAAGGCAGCCTACTCAAAGGGAGAAAAAATTTGGTAAACATTAAGGGCCTAATGTCCAGCATATATAAAGTAATCCTACATCCTGAAAATAAAAAGACAAACAACCCATTTAAAAAATGAGCATGAGATCTGAATAGATACTTCTCCAAAGAAGGGATACAAATGGCTAAAAAGCACATGAAAATATGCTCCACATCACTAGCTATTGGGGAAATGCAAATCAAAAGTACAATGAGATATCATCTTACACCCCTTGGACTGACAACTAAAAGAAACAGAGGACTCTTAAGTGTTGGAGTAGATGTGGAGGAAAGGGAATACTTATCCACTGTTGGTGGGACTGTAGAATGGCACAGCCATTGTGGAGGACAGTTTGGCCATTCCTCAGGAAGCCAACTGTAAAACTACCATATGATCCAGTAATCCCACTTCTAGGCATATACCCAGAAGAATTGAAAGCAGGAACATGAATAGATATATGCACACCACTGTTCATAGCAACATTATTCATTATTGCCAAAATTGGAAGCAATCCAAATGTCCATCAACAGATGTATGGCTAAGCAAACTGTAGTAAATAAATACAATGGGATATTACTCAGCTGGAAGTAATGTAATATTAACACATGGATTTAACATGGATGAATCTTGAAGACATTATGTGAGTGAAGTAAGCCAGGCACTGAAGGACAAATATTACATAACTTCACTGATATGAATTAAGCAAATTGAGCAGACTCACAGAGCTAGAGTCTGGAAGATAGATTTATAGGAGACAGAAAGGGAGTAGAGGGTGGTGAGCTGATGCCCATATAGGCAAAATCTATGATAAGTTGGAAGCTTGTGGTTGGGCAGTGGATGGGGGTGAGAGTGGTGCAGTGATGTGATTGGGTTTGGCTTTGCTGGTCTGTGAGTGGGAGTAGGGTGTAGGGGTTTCAGTGGACTATCCATAGAACTTCAGGGGGTGCTGGGAGAAGGAGCAGGTGAACTCTTGGGAATCACAGGTCTGTAATTAAAACTACAATGTTGGGGATGTTCTTTTTGGCAAATATGGCAGGAGACAGTTACTTGTATAAGGTATCGGGTGTGTGGAGATATACGGAATAGGGCACACATGGGGCATGCTTCTATGGAATATGTAAGTGTTTATCTTTTCATAGAGTTTTATCTCAGTAGGTGGAGACCCACACAATAAACAAGGAAATATTAAACTCCCATCCAGGGGAGTCCTGCTATGCTCTCAATTAGAGGGAAAAGAATCCCTTAAAATCATAGGCCATGCCTCATAAAAGAAAGCAGATCAATATGTCAAGCCCTCAATATTATTGCAAGTAACTATGAATCTTATTGTTAAAATATTGAAACTTAATGGTTACCATAGGTTCTGAGGGATGGGGAGGGAAGAATAGAAGAGATGGAACATAAGGCATTTTTAAGGCATTAGAATTGTTCTACATAGTCTTGCAATAATGGATACAGGCCATTTTAAATTTTATCAAAATCTATAAAAGTGTATGGTCCAAAATGTAAACCATAATGTAAACCATTGACCATGGTTAGTAGCAATGCTTCAATATTTGTTCATCAAGTGTAACAAATGTACCATCTGCATTTAAATTATAATTAATAGAGGAGAAGCATTGGGTTTATGGGAGTCTCCTATATATTCTATGTGACTTTTCCGTAACCTTAAACTTCTTTGAAGATCTGAAAAATAAGACAGTGGGGGAATATATGGAAAAAATGCCACTGTACATTCAAGACAACAAAGCTTACAGTGATGAAAGACATAATGTTTAAAAAATTTTTATTATTGTAATTTTTTTTGTATTTAGTTGGCATTTTAAAAACTATTATTATTATTTCATTTTCTTAGGTTTTTTCTTTTGGTTATTTTATTGGCTCCATTTTTGGAGAGGCTTTGGATCACAAAAGAGTCATAACTGTGGCAGGGGATTATCATTGGTGTGTAATGTTGTTGATGGGAAGAGGTATGGGGGGCGTTCACCTGGGGGATACCTCTAAGGCATATGAACATGTTCAATGTTCATGGGGCATTGTCTTGGTAGGTGGTGACCCACACAATTACTGAAAGAATATTGAATTCCCATCCTGGGGAGTTCTGCTATATTCTCCAATAGGATGGCAAGAATCCCCAGAATACAAGGGTTGTGCCTAGTGAAGGAAGACAGACCATTATGCTAGGTCCTTGATATTGATGATTATACTTATGAACCTTTTCTTGTGAAATTTAAACAGCCTAGTATTATATATTGCCTAAGAGTTAACCTCCTGAAAGCCTCCATGTTGCTCAAATGTGGCCTCTCTCTAAGCCAAACTCAGCATATAAATGCACTACCATCCCCCTGGTGACTCCTGGGGATGAAACTCCCTGGTACTGAGGGATTATTACCAAGCACCAACTAGCAATGCATCTGAAAAAAGATGTTGACCAAAATGGGGAAATGGTAAATACAAATGAATTTTATGGCTAAGAGATTTCAAAGTCAGGCAGGAGGTCATTCCGGAGGTGAAGCTTATGCAAGTCTCAGCAGGATCTCATTGACTGCCCCAGTAAACAATGCCTCAAACAGTGGGGCTCCTGAGCACTCTATAGACATCCAGACACTATAAACAGGACAAACAAGCTCAGGAATTCAGCACCCTGTCAGTGGGCATTACTTTGGAAATTATGCTTCCCAGTGTAACAGAGTTAGACTCATTTATAGTTTCCCTACACATGGGTCTTCTGCTCCTTTTATGTGAACCTATAGTTAGCACTATATTTTAAAAATATATGTCCCAGAGACATAAATCTTTGGTCTGTCCATGTGCCAGTTAAGCCCTGAATCTCAGCAGAGTTGTAACACCTACTCCCCATTCCACTGGACTCACCCAGGAAAACTAACAAGGAGATGATAATGGACAAATGCACATTCCAAGGAATAGAGAGTGTCTGCAACTGCAAGCAAGATAGTTCCATCCATCTGCCACTTGGGATGTAAGCCCCTTTTCAATTAGAAACAGAATGGGCATCACCATCCCCAAATCCTCAAGATTGGGGAATGAACAATGGACTAAAGTAGACTTAGTGTTATTCTATTATAGAGTTATTATTGTTTTAGCAATTAATTAAAAACTTATCATTGTTATAAAGGCAGTGACCACCAGAGGTTCCAAGGGGAGAGAGAGGGAAGAATAGGTCTAATATGGGGGCATTTTGGGGGCATTGTAATTGTCCTACACAGCACTGAAATGATGGATACAGGCCATTATATATTTTGTCATAACCCACAAAATTGTGTGGGGCAGAGTGTAAAATACAATGTAAACTATTGTCCATGGTTAATAACAATGCTTCAATATGTGTTCATCAATTGTAACAAATGTACTATACTAATGAAGGATGTTGTTAATGTGGGAAAGTGTGGGAGGGGGAAGGAGTGGGGAATATGGGAATTCCCCTATATTTTTTATGTAACATTTATGTAATCTAAAGACTCTTTAAAAATGAAAAAGAGAAATAAATGAGTAAAATTTCCTTAAGTAATAATCTAGAAAGTTCTTTGCAAATTAGCCCATAAATTACATGAATGAAATACATTTCAGAAAATTAATTGAAAGGATTTGTGCACATTCATATATATTTGTTTGCAGAATTTACATTCAAAATTTTTAAAATTTACATTCAGAGACTTATATCTTTGGATTGTACATATGCCCATTGAGTCCTGAGGCCCAGTGGAGCTGTGGCCAACTCTTACTCTCCAGTTCTTTGAGCTTGCCCTGGACAGCTAACAAAATGTTGATGATGGGCAAGTCCCATCCCCAAAAGCACAGAGGGTCTGCAACTGCAAGCAAAACAATTCCCTCCATTTGCCCCATGGTATCTGGGTCCTTTCTCAGCCTGAAGCAGTCAGGGCAGACATCATTCCAGATCTCTCAATATTGAGGAATGAACAGATGTCAGACATGCAGTAGGGGGGTAACCGTGGACCAGAGTAGGTTTATTGTATTGGGGTTATTATCTTGTGTTAATAAAAGAATAGTGATATGAATATAGTGGTTGACAGGTGTTCAGAAGGCAGGGGGTGGAAATGAATGGGTGGAACAGGGCATATTTGTGGTGGTAAGATTCTGCTGAATAATTCTGCAAAATGAACACATGACATTACACATTTGTTAAGGCCTATGAAACTGTGCAGCACAAAGTATAAGCCATAATGTAAACTATAGACTTTGGTTAGTAGCAATGTTTCAATACTGGTTCATCAATTGTAACAAATGTACCAACTAATGTAAAATGTTAATAATAGGTGGAACTATGTGTGTAGGCATGGGGGGTTTAATGTGGAATTTTCTATAATTTTGGTATAATTTTTCTGTAAATGTAAATCTAAAACTTCTCTAAAAATAAAGTTTTTTACAAAAAAGTATTAAAATGTATTAATTTATTCATTTTTATTTTATCTCAATTTAAAATAACTTTAGTCTGTCTTTCATAGGGGTTTTTCCATTTAGTCAAACAATTTTTTAAATACTTATTTAACGAATATTGTTTCCTTTGAAATTTTTAGGCAATACTTTTAAAACAAGTTCACAAAACATACAACAAAAGAATATGGTGTTTTACATTAAGAAGTTTAAATGTAGTACTTTTTTTTAGTTTAAGATGTATTTTGTTATTGTGAATCAACAATTTAAAAAAATGCTAGTGTACATAAAGATTCTCTGTGAATCTTGTTAAAAGCATATTTGACAAGTGGTTCAAATTAAAACTAGCTTTGTAGAATTGTAATTTTTTTCTGATATTTGCATTCATTCCAAATACACATTCATTTTGTACCTAGTTTTATATTAAGGATTCCATAATCTTTTCCTTCAAGAGGGCTCCCTAAATTATATAAGATTCCAGCTCCCCAGAACTGGGGCTTTCCTCTCTTTGTCTGAAACCATTGTCACGTGGCACCGTGTTTTCTCTGCTCACACAGGGCTGCATATGCCTTGATAGCTTCTTTTGCAGTGGGCTCAGAGGTTCCCTTCTATTATCTCTGTGGTGATTTCCATTGATGTGAGCAATGCCTTTCTTATCCCTTTTGAAATGACCCTTCCTTGCGTTATTTAAAATTGCATGTCTTTGACCCATCATAAATGGAGGTGCACCTGTTTCCAAATGCACCCCCATCTGTACTTGGCCATGTCAGCCCTACTCTACCTAGCCTCAACTTTTGGATTTTTCAGGTAGGCTCAACTCATTTTATATACATTGTAGGGGACAAACAAGTGAATGGTGTCAATGGAGCTTCTCACTCATTCTAAGGATATGAAAAGATCCTTTGGCCTTCCTGCATGGAGACTGCTCTCTGAACTAGTCCTCTCCATAGATCTTGGCAACTCCCTTCTCAACTTTGTAACATAATATAGCTCCTGCTAGCCAGTTTCCTCATCTATTACTGTGACCTAGTAGCTTGAATATTTACAAAGTATTGAGTCAGCATTTGGGTCCTCAAACAAATCCAAACAAAAGATTCACAGTTTAACCACATGTAATGTGTTTTTCATAAGAGTTTCAGAATATTTTTATGTACACTACAATTTTATAATTACTAACTCAAAATAGCAAAACACATCTTAAACTGAAAAAAAAAATTACTCTTCTTCAAACTTTTCCATGTAAAAGACCATACCCTTTCATCTTTTGTGTTCATCATTTATCACAGGGTCTAGTAAATTGTACACATGCAAGAAATACTATTTTATTATCAGGTTTTCCAGAATCTCTTATTTTTCCAAAAGAGTTCAGGTTGGAAACATTTGAATGTAGAAAATAGGATATCAGTGTATTTGGAAGTTTAAATTTATTTGTCATTTTGTTTTGTTTTGCTTTCCTTTGATCAGTGCCCAAAAGCTACTAAGAAAACTATAGAACATGCATGCTAATTTCAGGCAGTGGCAAAAAGGAATAACTTGTACAGAATAAGTTGAGAGATGATGGAGGAAGAGAATTATCTTATTTTTATTGGACCCCTTCCCCGTCCCATCTGTTCACTGAAATAATTACATTTCCTTTTCAGTCAGAAGGTCTGGTACGTAGGGCCATTCATTGCTAGATCATTTTTGAAATATTTTTCTAGCTCTGATAATCCTTTGATTTTTAAAATAACATATACATTGACTTTAACTTTAGCAAAATGCTATTGATCTGCCTGGAAGTAACATTTATGGCTCATACCATACACATTTTGTAAGGAAAGACAAATGGTATATGAATGCACTTGACATAAATAGGTCCAGTAAGAGAAAATATAAGTGATTTGTTTCAGAAATATGAAATAAATCAGTATTATTTTTATTATGAGACTAAGTACTATATATTAATAATTTCCAATTAGTTAAGCAAATTTAATAAAAGAAAATGTTTGTTTTCTGAATACAACAGATAATGAAGAAGTTGGATTGCAAAGTAATATATTATTGAGAAAGATTTCCCCAAGGTCATGTAATTCAACTTCTTCCACTGGTTCTTATTTGCTCTGAGACCTCATTAACTTGAATGTTCAAAATCCTCCTCTGTAAAATAGATAGGTACCTCTTTCTTTTTTAGTTTTATTAAATAAAATAACACACATCAAGGACTCAGGACAGTGGTATTAAAATGTCCAACTAAGAAAGGGTGGTGATAATAATGATGATGGTACTGGTGAGGATAATTGTTTTAAGGTTTTAGTGTCAATCTTGAATTTATATCAAATACAAAATAATAGATAGTAGTTATAAAGCAAAATAATTGTGATTCCTTTACCCTAAAGAGGTGGTATATTGAGCAAACAACTTTCTTATCACATGATCAAACATCTATTTTGTGATGTTCTATATGAATATAAATGTTTTGAAAAAAAATTGGATGCTGCTACTACTATTGCTGAATCAACATATTTAGAGCTTTTAAGGCAGTTAAGTAGATATTTGGACTGAATACAGACTGAGAAATGAAGGAGCAATTTCTCACTAAAGCCATATTCTGCCCTCCATCCAGCAAAAAAAAACTAAAAGAATATTGTAACCAGAACAGGAGATGGAATATTTCAACTTGAATAAAGCACTGAATGGGTTCTGAATGTACTCATAGTAAATTTGGCTCCAGAAAGTATTCTTTCATGTTCTGTTAAAGTGCTTAGATATGTTTTAAAATATACATAATAATGTAGATTTACATTAGATTTTATTTAAAATTAAATAAAATGGTCAAATGTTAGAAAACTATTAGTCTCTTTGCTATTGGACCATTTTAAGGAATTTTTATATATCACTTTAAATATTGAAAGTCAGGATTTTTATGCTTCTGAATAATGGGTTTTGGCTATTCAAGAAACACAGTGCAGTGAAGAGATTCCCCAGGGTGTTTGTTTGAGATCATAGAAATGGTTTGTACTGGCTTTGTCACATAATTATATCTATCTATCTATCTATCTATCTATCTATCTATCTATCTATCTATCTATCTATCTATCTACACATACATATATACATATATAGATATAGATATAGATATAGATATAGATATAGATATAGATATAGATATAGATATAGATGTAGATATATAGATATATAAATATAATTCTTTAACTCAGAATTCAAATGATGCTCTTTCCTGGCAGCATTCCACAATGTGAGAAACAGACTTTTATTCACTGCATTATTCTCAGAATCTGTGGAAAAGACATAAATTTAGTGACAATGAGTGGATCATGGATAATTTTCTCACCATTCTCTATGTCTCCTAATCAAGATCATGAATCGGCATTACCCCTCAGTTATTCCTTGTGAAGTAATATGAGATAGTTTAGTGTGGGAAACAAATCCTTTCATTTATATAGCAACACACTTTCTTTCATATATACAAATTGTGCTCTCTCAATACAGATCCTAATGCACCTTTTAGTCTATATCAAACTCAGATATAATCTTAACCCAGAATAATTTAATTCATTTTTAGTATGAATTTTCTGTCATACAGAATGAAAACATATGACCTTACTCCTAATATATCGACATATCTATTCTCTGATACCACTTATATTTTTAAAATCACTGACTCCATTGATATAACAAGCAATGACACTGCCATTGAATTAAGGAATGTCCTGTTGCACACAGCTCATATAATTTTTCTTCTAGCACAATAAATCTCCTTCATATTTCAAGTAGTTTTATACATTGCTTGAAATACAATGACTTGGGCCTATGTTTGCTAGGAGTGCTAAGAGTAGGCCATCTCAATAAAATCCAGTTTTCTGAAAGCCATGATTTTTATACATACTTTTCTTTTTCAGCAACCTCTGCAAAATCACTTAGAAATTCATATGTCTAGGTGGATACAGGATGGCAATTCTTTAATTCATACATACTTGTTTTTATAACATTATTGTAAATTGAATTATTTAGATTAATTTTGATTTTGTGTACAACTATGAAACAATATTCTAATTTTTAAAATGAAAATTTAACCATAATGAATAAAATATAGAATGGAAATATGTTGATAATTACACAATTTTTAAAAATACTACATAATGTCAATTAAGATTAATTTATGACCATGTCTTTTTAAATTCAGGAAGAAATCGCAAATATCCCAACAGAATAAAAAATGACAAAGAACAGGGACAGAAATTACACAAAAATAAAAATGCCTAAATATATATATATAGAAAGATGAATAGCATTGCTAATAATTTGCTACAAATTGAAACAGAAGACCAACTATATACAGTTTCACCACATTGTAATATATTTTAGAATTATAACAGAAATGATCACACTATAAAACTATGAATGAAAGTGTGAAGTGGTACAACCATTTTGAAGGAGTATTTACCTATGCTATCCAAAACCTCATATTTGTGCTTGCCTTTCTACTGAAAAATTTTAATCTGATAAAATAATCAAAGATAGGAACAAAGATTCAGATAGAGTAATCCTGAAAGCATATATATTGGTACAAAGTAATGTCCAAATTAAGATACTTTAAATATGTTATAATACAATCAATAATATATTATGAGAGGACTGATGTCTTCTTGGAAAAGAATAATCAATCATATGGAAATTATGTGAATATTGCACATTACAAAAATGTGCACAACGATATTATATAATGAAATAGTTATACAAATAAACAGAATTTATGGCTGTAGAAATATGTATTTGTACCTTTCTATATACATATCAATATTTGAATTTACAGAATTTCCTGCTAAATAAATATATAACAGAATGTTTGTGTTGAACATCTCTGGATAAAATATCATCAATAGAGTCTGTGTGCATGCATAGTGTTTTCTAATGTATCTTTGCTTAACTGCATTTCCAAGTGAAATATATATTAGGAAATACAATGTTTTTTCATCTTAACTAAAACGTACATTTGACTTTTTTTTTTTTAGGAAGTACCAGGGGCTGAACTTTCATACATGTGAAGCAGGTGTTCAACCACTGAGGAATACTCCTCCCCATTTGATATTTTAATATATATATGGTAATGACAGAAGGATATCCACACATTCTAATTTAATTATTCTAAAAAAGAAAAACATAACACTTACCGGGGTAGGGGGAACAGAAAATATAAATAACTGTTGCAGTTTGATATTATTGATGAATTCCAAAAAGCAATATTGGATTATGTTTATAACCTGGTCTTTTCCTCTGGGCATGATTAAATTATGATTAAGGCTTTGATTGGGCCATGTCAGTAGTATGTTGAGTCGCCCCCACCCCCTTGGTAGGCGGGGACTTACACAGAAAACAACATGGCAGAAGAGTTAGTTGAAATTTTAATGCTGGAGCCTGGGGAAGGAAGCACACAGAGGAGCAGAAGAGCTGAACCCAGAAAGAAGCAAGCCCAGGGAAGAGAGGAACCTAGGAAGCCTGAACCCTCACAAACATCAGCAGCCATTTTGCTTCAACATGTAGCAATAGACTTTGATGAGGGCAGTAACTTAGGCTTTGCGACCTGGTAACTGTAAGCTTCTACCCCAAATAAATATTCTTTATAAAAAACAACCAATTTCTGGTATTTTGCATCAGCACTCCTTTTGGCTGACTAATACAGCAACCAAATAAATTAGTAATTTCAGATGTAGGGAGAAATTAGGAACATGTAAGATACATTGCTGGGAGAGTTTGCACCACTTCTATTTTGTTCATAATTGTTCATTTTTAACAGCAAGCTAAAAAAATCTTCCATAACTTATTTTCGAAACACTTATAATAATATATCAAATGAATAATTGAAACAAACTTTATTTTGATGAAACGTAAAGTTGATTAGACATGATAGGGAATTTCTGTTCATAAGGGGGATGAGTATCTAATTGAGGGAAAACGTTTGTCATCTCAAGAAGAACATGGATAAAATTTACAAATAAAGAAATTGCAAAGAAAAATGAATGTTAAGAGTGAGTGAAGGAGATAGAACAGTGGAACCATAGAAGAGGACATATAGCTCTTTTGAGGTAAAAATTTAGAAACAAAAATTCTTTATTTTCTTCTTTTACTTTGACAAGTGTTTAGAAAGCAATTAAAATGTTAAAATTTCTAGTGTTTCTCAAGATATATACCAACTTAAAAATAGTAGTGTGTATTGTTCTCCACTTCTTTTGAGGAGAAAGGGGAATGTGTCAGAGTGTTGGTTTAAAGGAAACAAATATTTATTCATTTATTATAGCAGATACTCTAGATTTTGCCAGACAAACTGTGGTAGCCTCTCTGGATGACTAAACATTTGACTATTTACTCTGTTAATTATCAGCATACTTCACAATTTAAAGAGAAAATAAAAAGAATTTGGTTACTGCAGATAGCATCATATTAAAAACTTATACTTCAATCTGTCTAACTAAAATGCCATTCGAAATTACCTTAGCAATAGAAACTATAAGAGGTTTGTATTTAGGTTAAGTTAAATATTTGAATGCAGAACTCCTTTTTGGGAATTTATAAGTAAACTGTTTATTCTTGGAGATAATCATCTTGGTGATGAAACTTTCGCTTAATCAGAATTAAGTAAAGCTGAGCAGATGCATTTTTCTTTTCCTTGCTGTCTCTACTATTACTCACCCTCATGTGTTCACCCTTCCAAATACCACAGCTTTTACTGTCAAACTGGTGTCAGAACTGCCACACTAGGGACTTGAGGAAGAGGAGACTCAAGTCATTCTGACTTGAGGAAGAGGAGAAATAACTGGTAAGCAGGCTCTGATATGACCCTCAATGATTGTGTAATACTATCCCTTTGAGTTTGGGCTGAATTTACTGAATCACCTGTAGGACATAGAATACAACAGAAGTGATTGGATATCATTTCTGAAATTTGATTTTAATAAACTGCAGTTTCTGACTTGGTCATACTTTCTTGCTCCCTCATTTACTCACTTTAAGAGAAGCCAGCTGCTCTGTGGCATGGCCCACATGACAAGGAACCGATGTTTTAGGCTAACAGTTAATAAGGACTTGAAGTCTGCCAATAGTCATGCAAATGATTGTGCCAGTGGATACTCCCCAACTGAGCCTTGAAATGTCTACGGCCATGGCCAATACCTTGACTATAGCCTCATGAACATCACTGAACAAGATACTAGCTAAGCTACACCCACATTGCCAACTCAAACTATGAGATAATAACAGCTTACTACTTTAAAGTTTGTGGTAATTTGTTGCTCAGCAATCAAAAACTAATATAATGACATATGAATGCTAAGTTTGTGAGGAGCTAAGCATGCTTATTTAATTTTTTCCCCAATTTGATTAAACTTTGGGATCAAACTGCATGGAAGGTCATACATTTTTCTTTATTTTTCCAAGAAGTAATGTCTACAGAAGTAGATTCCCTCAGTAAGAGGGCTGCAATTGTTCAGGGCACAGGTCTCTACAGTGGGCAAGTTTGTCTAATTCAGTAGAGAAGTACTAGAAAGATGAGTAGCTTAATAGACTAAGCCATGATATCTCAGATAAGAGTTATTAGTAATAAAGATGCTATCTTGATATCCGTTTATCTGACTCCAATGTCTATCTATCAGTTGGCTCTGGGTATGAATGGTGTCCATAAATCATAACAAGTGATGTACATTGGAATTGCCCAAATCCCTGTCATCCAATCTGATGTCACCAAGGCCCTGGGAGGTCTTGGAGAAAGACATCAACCTAGGCTAGGAAGGTTTTTGCCACAGTTGCAAGAAAGAATTCAAGGACTAGTCATATAATAGCATGAGATTTTAATGTAAAGCCAAAGTACACACTCAAGATGGGAGTACAGGTGTACTCATAGGAGTTGTGTCTGCTAGAGCTGGGGCTGCTGTTTTATTAAGGCTGGGCTACCACTTTCTTCTCCCTCCATTTAAACGAGGACTGGGAGGCCGCAAAATCTGTTCTTCTCCTCCTCACTTTGTTCTCATTGGTCTGCCTTATGCAATGGGGGGGATTGAAAATTACAACTTTTTATTGATTCCATATTCCTGCCAGAATGGGAACTGTCCAGGAAAGGGGTCGGTGAAGTATTTAGTGGTCAGGTGATGGATGGGCCTTTTGTCATCTGTTATCTTCTGGCACTAGACCTTAGGCCAGTGATTTTCCACTGTGGTTAGGTATTATCTGATGATAATGTTCTATTACTCCTCCTCTTTTGCTGGGATATCTCCCTTCTCCTAACTTTCCCTACCTCATTCCCTCCTGAGAGAGTTCAATCCCTTATTCTTAATGGTGATGAAAGTGGATGCTCTGTCTTCTGTAACTACTTCATACTGTCTTTGGGATGCTGTCCCTGCCTATCATGGGAGTGGGAATATCTGGCTACTAAATTTAAAGATACCAAGGGAGGATCGGTTGGAAGACTTTAGGTTGGTACCAGAAAAAATCCTTGCATGGCCATCATCTTAAAGTAGAGCTGCTGAAGTCTGGAAGATACAAATTTAACTAGTAGGTTGAATAAGCAGGGCCAAAGATTAAGAGTAGAATGACCAGAACTAATGGTCCAAGGAGGGGAAGGAACAAAGTGAGGAGGAGAAGAACAGATTTTGCGGCCTCCCAGATGAATTCGGTAGAAGAATGTTTTTTTCCAAAGGCATGGACCCATTTCACCTGATCATAGATATTTTCTATGTCTTCTTCAAATTGTCCTGTTGTGTTGTCATAAGTGCAGCAGGTCTTGTTAATGATGGCACAAACACCACCTTGTTCAGCCAGGAGATAGTATAAAATCAGGCAGTTGTCTAAGGAGACATTGGCCAGGGAATTGAGGGAGGTGGATAATTTGCTTAAGGCATCTCCTGTAGCCTGGGCTAGGTCTCCTAATACATGAGAGATTTCTGATTGTAACTTCACGATATATAACCCTCCCCCATCCCCCAGGAGCTAGGGCTCCCACTGCTGTCTGATTCTGTCTAGCACTTGGCCTATTTTTTCTGGCTATGGCCTGTTTTTAACAGGGTTTTAGAGGTGTTAAATATGGCAACACAGAAATTACTTGGGTTAGGGCTCCCAGAGTACAATGTCCTGTGAAGTACAAGTTATTAGCACAGGGAAAGTAAAGAAGTCCCTGAGAGGAGTTACAGAGAAATATATAACCAGTAGGGAAGCAGTTACTGGTGACCTCTGGAGAGTTAAAAGCAGATAAGTTGAAAGACGATTGGGAGGAGTGACATGTCCAGTTGGAAATGAGATTCAAGGGGCTACTTCTTAAGAGATGGGGGAGTTGTTTGTTGAGTCCATCAATGAAGGTTGGTCTGTGGCAGATGAGGAATCAAGCCCCAGCTTATCAGTAATTTGGCTGACTGTTTCTGTATTGCCAAGTAGCAATGATAGCAAACAAAGATTCAGCAGTAACCTGTTTAGAGGAAGCAGTGCAAAAGGAAGATGTACCCAGAAAGAAACAGAGTACACCAGGGGCTGAGTTGTTTTTAACTATTAGGGATACATGAAAGGACATGTGTGCGGTGGCTGTCCCTTCCACCCATGTGGATATGTTTGTTAAGATATTACCAGTAGGGACATTGTTGGTTGGTATGGAATATCCAACAGTTGGTTAATTTTCCCCTTTGGCTATAATGGTTGACTGCCTATAATGGTTGGCTAAATGATGTTCTTTTCCCAGTAGCAACTAGTAAGGGAGAAGATAAAAGTAAAGCAGGCAAGGATCATAACTGAATTGAGAGTAAACGTTTTAGCTAAATTAGGGCAGTAGGTAGAATTAGGTATGGGAAAATAATGTTTGCTATGATCTAGATAAAGGCAGTAATGCTAATTGCAGCAAAGAGAAGGTTGCAAGGCCAGCAAGAGTGCCAAGTTAAATATTCAGGTTGTTATTCCTGGTTATTTGAGGGAAGGTTAGGCAATAGCAAACCTTCTTAACTAAAGTAGGAAGCAAAGGAGTTTTGGGATATACTCGGTCTACATCTGGAATCCTGGCAGCAAAAAAGAAGTTGAAGATGCCTATCTGCCTGGTGTAGGTATCCTTCTGAAGAGGAGTTTGAGATCTTACACAGGAGAAAGAGCTAGTTTCTTCAGGACTGACCTGTGGAGACTTAGGGGAACAGATTTAATTCTAGTGAGGTGTACCCAACTGGCAATTCCCTGCAATTTAACTGCCATGGGGGTGGTCAGAAGCACAGTGTAGGGTGCCTTCCACTTGGGTTGGAGTTTGTTAGATGGAGACCCTTCTTCCAAGTTTTAGTAGTAGTTGATCCTCTGTTGGACCCTACAAGATGTGTCTTGGGGGCTAGGAGAGGGGAGGATTAGGCTCCCAAACTCCTTTAGGGCTTGTTAGATTTGCCCTAAATTTATAATGTACTTTAGGGACTCCTAGGTATCCATGTCAAACAAAAAGTCAGAGGTGAGGAAGGGTCTGTCATAGGACAGCTCATAAAGGCTAAGCTATAAGGTACTTTTAGGTGCAGCTCTTACTCATAGGAGGGCTATAAGTAGAACTTTTACCCAGGGCAAAATTCTGAGTTCTTGGGTTCTGATGTTTCTTGGAAAAGTTTGTCTAATTTTTGTTTGTTTGTTTTTTGTTTCATTTTGTTTTTAAATAATGATTTGTCTTTTCTACCTTTCCAGAGGATTAGGGTTGCCAGGCTGCCTGGAGGTGGTAAGAGATTCCTAAATCTGTGGAAAGTTGCTGAGTTATTCTGGCTATGAAGGAAGGCCCATGCTACTTTGTAAAGTTCTTGGGAGTCCAAATTGGGTATTATTTCTTTTAGTTAGGGCTTTGAGACCTCTTGGGTCTTTTTGCCCCTGTAGGAAAGGCTTCTACCCATCCTGTGAAAGTGTTGACAAATACCAACAGACACCTAAGAGTGTCCCTGATAGAGTGGCATTTGGGTGAAATCTATTTGCCAGTATTCACCTGGGTAGGTTCCTTGACATTGGCCATGTGTGATTAGTGAAGGAGACTTTTAAGTTTCCTCTGGGCTTATTTGAGGCTCAAAGAGAAAAAGATTGGGTAACCTCTTTTATACTTTCTGTGCGCCTTTGTCCCTCAAAAAGGTGACTGACAAAGGTAGTCACGGCATCTCTTCCTAGGAAGAATGAGTTATGGAGGGCCTTAATGACTTTCCATCGAATGTTAGCAAAAAGGATTATGCCCTCTCCTGGGATCTTTGTTATAATCCTTTTGTTCAGCTTTGTCTATTTCAGATGGTGTGTGTTTTGTTTCCCTTAAAGGGGTCTTAGGGTATGGATCCTTGATTGTTTGGAAGGTTTTTTGCTGTTCCTCCACCCATTCGAGGGATTCAGTATAGGCCCTCTTAGGGGCCTGTATAGGTGTTTTGCTGTCACCCTGATTCCAGAAATGAAAAACCTGAAGAAGCCTGTCATCCCCAGGAAAGCCCTCAGCTGCTTCTTTGTTTTTGAAGGAGCTAGGCTTGTATTGGCATTTGTAGGATTTATGGAGAGAGTCTGGATCCCAATTGACAGGATGTACCCTAAATAACTGACAGACTGTTGAGTAATTCATGCTTTAGAAGGAGAAGCTTGGTATCTCTATTTTCCTGAGAAGTTTGACTTGAATGGTGTAGACTAAGTGACTGCAAATTAAAATGTCATTTGCATATAGGAGTAAAGTTGCAGTCCTTAAATTTAATTCTCTTAGTTCTATTCCAAGGGCATTTCCAAAAAGATGAGGACTATCTAAATCCCTGGTAAACTACTGTCCAAGCATATTGTTGAGCGATTGTGAACCCAGGTGAGGTCCATTAGAAAGCAAACAAGAATTGGGAATCAGGTGTAGAAAAATGCAGAAGAATGCATCCTTCGGGACTAAGACTGTAAACAATTTAGTCCCTGGGTATGTGGGTTAGCATGTTGGGATTGGGCATTATACAGTGTATGGGGATAACTGATTCATTCATGGCTTTAAGGCCCTGGACCATACAATATTTGGCTTTTGAACTGGAAGGATTGGGGTATTGTATGGCAACTGATAGGAGACAAGGAGTCCATGTCATAAAAATTTATCTGACAAGTTGGAGTCCCTTTTTAGCTTCAAGTTTAAGGGAGTATTGGTTTCTGTGTGGAAAGGTGACTTTGTCTCAGAGGGAGATTTTCAGTTTGGGCTCTATTAGCCTTTCCAGCTCTCTTATGGTCCCATACCAGGGGTTCCACTTATGACATAATATTAAGGAGTACCTGGCCTTGTTTTGGGCTTGAATCAATAATTTATGGTACAGCCAATACAAGGTAATCTCTGGATTTTATAAGATTAAGAGTGGTTTCTAGGACCTGTAAGAAATCCCTCCCTATCAAGGGTGTGGAGCATTCAGGAATTACTAGGAATTCATTAATTATAAGGATGTCTCCTAGTTTATAACTTAAGGGCTGTGTGAAGTGACGGCCTTTGTGGTTCCATCAGCCTCTGCTACAGTGCAGCTCTTGGATGATAAGGGTCCAGAGTGGTGGTTCAGGATAGAGTAAGTGGCCTCCGTATCTATTGATAAATTAATAGTCTTGCCTGCCACATCAAGGGTTATCCAAGGCTCCTCTAGGGTAATGGTCAGTTGAGGTTTAGGGGCCATTAGGATCCTCAGGCCTCCTCACTCTTCATTTAAGGTCATCATGGGCTCGGGAACTCCCGTCTCTCCCTCTGGAGTTAGGGACAGTTCCTTTTCCAGTGACCTTCCTGTCTCCATCTGGAGCAGGGCCCAGGTGGTACCTTTTGAGTGGGACATTCTTTGTTACAATCTCCCAGCTTCTTACATTTGAAACAACTACTGTTTCCTGATATATGGGCATTTGATCTTTTGGAGCATTCTCTGGGGTGACCCTGAGGGTACAAAGCACGGTTATAGTGAATGTGATTAAGTGGGCTTGTCTCTTGTCCTGTTGCCTACTGCACTGGATCCTTTTGTTTTATCAGCTAGATTTCTATTGTTAAAAACACTAAAAGCAGCTTCCAGCATTCAGTTGAAGGGGGTTTGTGGACACAAGGCTGAGTTTTGTAGTTTCCTTCTGATATCTGGAGCAAACTCGCTAATGAAATAGGTCCCCAGTTGGATTTGTCCTTCCCTAGAACTGGAATCTGTGTTAGAATATATTTTTAGAGTCTCCACAAGGCACCCTTAGAACAGTGTGGGATTCTTACGCTTCTCTTGGGTGACTTCTCTGATTTTTTTCATAATTTCTGGGTTTCACTATACATTTTTTCATGCCTTCCAGGAGACAGGTGATCATGTCATTTCTGTGCCTCAAGTCTTCCCATTCCCGTTGGTAATTCCAATTTGGATCTTGGCTGGGTATTGATTTAGTTGGGTTGCTGCTAGACTGTCAGCCTGGGCTTGAGCTTATGTCCTAATGTGGAGTTTTTCCTCTGGGATCAGCAGGTAGACAGAACTAGGAATATCTCCACAACTTAAGTTAAAAGAGAGGGAGAGAGATGGGAACTCTTCAGTAAATTTGACAGGGTCTTCTGAGAAGTGCCCTAACTTTTGTTTGCACTGTGCTAGGTCAGTCATAGAGAATGGCGCATGCACTTGGATAGTTCCAGCATCTCCATTCACTACCTGTCACAGCGGGAAGAGCTTAGCCAAAGGTAGGTGATAAGAAATTCTGATTCAGGTAACCTTGTTGGACTGTTTTCTCCCTGAGGGAGAGAAGGGTAAATTGATTGATTTGGGGAAGGATTGGGTTGACCATGTGGGTTAATGAAACTCCTATTGGGAGAGATCCCAGCACCACTAGTGGGTGGGGTTACTCCTTCCTCAAGTGGAGGTGGTGCACTCGAGGTACTAGATGCTGAGCTTAAAAGGGGGCCATCCAAGAAGTCACCTGGCTTTTCTAGAGGAGTATGGGTATAACATAATCAGCAGGTTCCTTAGAGGTCAGGATTTTGCTTTATTGCCATGAAGGCCTGAACAAAAGGCACCTTGGTCCATTTTCCCTGTTGCTTACAGAAAAGGTCTAATTGGAATATAGCATTGTAATTAAGCATTCCATTTTTGGGCCATGTTTCTCTGTCCTCTAATTTATTTTATGGCCATGCAATATGACAGAAAAAGATTAGTTTTCCACTTTAGGCAATCCAGATGGACAGTACTCCAATCGTCCAAGAGGCACCCAAGGGGAAAGTCTGTGAGTATAGAGGCAGCGTTATCCATGACTTGGTCTTCTGCTAAGCCTGTATTGACCTACAAAAGCAGAAGATAAGAAAGGAGAGATATAGCAGGTCCTCATAGAGGGTTCCCAAATGAGTGTGTGTTTCCTATAAGGGCTCCTCTTTCACTTCCTGGTTTCTAGTTTGAGACCTAGTCTCCTAGGTCTTTACTTGTCAGGGGTCCCCCAGATGTTCCTGGGGCCCAACAACTACTCCAGGGTTTCTGAAGTTTGAGTGGACAGGAAAGTCTGAGGCAGAACAAGCAGGCAATAAAATGGCTATCCAGTCACCTCCGATTGAGATAGATGTGGGTCAGAAGGGTTTCTAACACGAAGAAAGACATGTCTCTGGAGGGTGCTTCTGAGGGTATCTGAACAATCTTTAGGGTGGTACAGAAAGGTTTGGAGAGAATGTGCCTTGGAAGGAATGGGGTCATATCTCATGACCAACCCAACATCTGGTCTTCTGTGGGAAAATGGTGAGGTCTGGAAGTGTGGTGACAAAGAAGCACATGGCAGGAGGAAAAAAAGCAGCGAACTAGCATTAAAAGTTCACGTAGATGGTTAAATGAGAGATCCACGGCTTAACTGCTTGTAGTTAGAGTGTGGATCACCACAGGGACAACAAAATCCCTGATTGGTGAATTGGGCAGTGGGGACCTACTATGTGGAGGAAGAAGCTTGCTATCTCAGATAGCAAGATGGGACCCCCATCTTCCCCCTCCATTTAAACGGAGACTTGTAAGTCCCAACACTCTCACTGGTCTGCTTTATACAAAGAGGGGATTGAAAACTACAACTTTTTAATGGCTCCACATTCCTGTCAGAGTGGGAATTGTCCAGGGAAGGGGTCAGTGAAGCATGTAGTGGTCAGGTGTTGGGTGGCCTTTTGTCATCTGGTATCTTCCGGCACTAGGCCTTGGGCCCTAGGCCTTGGGCAGGTCATTTTCCACTGTGGCTAGATATTATCTGATGATAATTTTCTATTAGTCCTCCTCCTTTGCTGAGTTATCTCCCTTATCCTAACTTTCCCTCCCTCAGGAGGGCTTCAATTGTTCAGTTCACAGGTCTCTATAGTGGGCAAGTTTATCTAATTCATGAGAGAAGTACTAGAAATCTCACTAGATTAATAGACTAAGCCATGATATCTCAAGTAAGTATTATCAGTTATAAAGATGCTATCTTGATATCTACTTATCTGACTGCTGTGTCTATTGGTTGGTTCTGGGTATATATGTGGTGTCCACAAATCATAATAAGTGATGTTATGTTGGATTTGCCCAAATCCCAAAATCATCCAATCATTGATTTTATAAACTCTCTGTGATGAGTATGTTGTGTACAAACTTGGCTAGACTATGTGTCCAGTTGTTTGGTCAATCAAGCACTGGCCTGATTGTTACTGTGTTTGATATCTGATATCTGCAATATATTGATCATATATAGAAAACTCAATAATTCCTTAAATTGTAAAATTTATTTAAAATCATGTATTTTTCTTGAATTCAAAATACAGATTTAGAAAATAGCCAGTGAACTAGTTTGAATGGGATAGAAATTTGATTTTTAAAAATAGATAAGTAGGTTAAAAATAAAAATATGCTATAAAATCGAATCCAACATTAAGTCATGTTTAATTATGAGTTTGTAATCCTTCATTACTGTTCATGTCCTTTCATTTTCCTCGTTTAAAAGCCTGGTGAGATTTTTCCAGTTGTTAAAAAAGAATTATGGGTTCATATATTTTCAAGCCTTTGTGATTTAATTCTATTCAATATTTTTAGTTTAGTTCTTAGGATGAAATGTTTTAGGCTGTTTTTTACACATGCATGGTCAAAGATGTTGAGTCAAGCTGAATGACTCATTAGATACATATTATGCCCAACATTTTCACATCTGACATTAAAATGCATGGACAAAATCTGACTTATGATATTATTTGAGTCTCTAAACTTTGAATATAGTAACCAGAACTTTCATCTCAAGAATTTTAAGGATTTTCAGGGTTTAAAATAGAAAAGATATTACCAGATGAGGCAGCTCAAAAGAGATATATTGTGCCTTCTTTGGTAAATATTTTAATTCCACCGGACATGAAAGGAGAAGTTAGATGGAATCATAATAAAAAAGTTGACCTAAATTTTAGAAAATTGTTACTTGTTTTGCACACAGATTTAAATCTGGAGGACTGAATTTTCTGGTCATTTGGAATTAAAAGTTAACTATTGAATATACATATATACTACACGAACTACATATGTACATACATATAAGAATATTACTAACAATTCTTCTTTTGCTCATTTAGCTAATCCATTCTAGAAATTGTTCTTTGTTTTCAAAATATCTCTCTGCCTTTTGCATATGCATTATTTGTAAATTCTTTTAAATTTACTTTAAATTTATTTTAAATTTATTGGGTCCCAGACCTTCATTCAGCACAGAAACACTTCCCCACCATTTTAGGAGCACAAATTAAAGCAATAGAAATGAAGGCTGAATATTTGCTTATCTGAGGACTTATTCTGAAAATAGTATGTTTTACTTTATATATGAGCTTATTTGATTCAATTCACTCTCTATTAAAAGTTAAGTGCAGGAGCCCTGTCCTGATTGAGATGGCATAGTAAGATACTTCAGGACTCCATCCCCATATAGAAGCTTTGAACAACCACCAAGATTTGGCAGAGGAATTTTCTGTTATTTTTTTGGTTAACAAGCATTTTATTCAGATCTTTAAAAACAGTTTATTGAAATATATCATTCATATATGAACATACATAAACTATAAGTGTTCAGTAAACATCGTGCACTTACAAAACAAGCATGCATAACATCACACAGGGCTCCCACGCATCACACCCCCACCCACAAACGCCTCACTGTCGTGAAACACATGCTAACAAATCATGAAAGAGCATCGTCAAAGTCTTACCACCAACTATAATCCATATCTTCCTCCCCTATACATTTTTTTAAAGGGTTTATTCACCTATCCATTTACTTTTATCCATTTTTCTGCTTCCCCATTTTTGCTGTTTCTGTGTCCATTCACTGGGCAACTCTATGTCTGTTTCCTGCCCTTTCTTCTCCTCCTCTTCCTCCTGTCTTCACTGGGATTAGATCCTTGGAACCTCCGATGTGGGAGAGAGCCGTCCTACCACCTGTGCCATCTTAGTTCCTGGTTTTTCAGTACGTCTCGTCTTGGCTCTCACTTGTGTCCCTCTCCTGTTACATCATCATCTTGCTGCATGGCTTGCAGGCCTGAGGGCACACCCAGTCGTGGGGCCTGGTGGCCCACGCGCCTTCTATATTGTTCTTTTTTAAATTTTTACTGGGAGGTCCCGGGGATTGAACCCAGGTCCCTCCATATGGGAGATGGATGCTCAACCACCTGAGCCACATCCATCTGCTATATTTCTTAAGGTTGACCAAAGATACCCAAAGTTACAGTCTTTTCCCATACAGGATGGTCATATAATAAATCAGGCTTAGTTTGCCACCAGCATTCTAAAAACCAGACCTAGGGAGAAAAACTAGGTCTGGGAACACATGCATGGTTTCTAATATAGCAAATGTTTAGCCTACCCTGATTATCACAAAATCAGGACAGCAAGAATATTCGCATCAGAGGTATCTTTGTAAAATCTCCAGAAAATAGTCAAAGGATAGCAGTGACATGGCAAGAGCTGAATCAAGAAAAAGTTCACTTAAAAGTGATAAACATCCTAAAATCTTCAAGATTGAGGAATAAACAAACAGTGGGGGGAATGCAACTATGGACTAAAGTAGATGCATTATTCTAGCAATGGAAGATCTTGTAACAATGATATGAAGGCAGTGGTCACCAGAGGTTCTGAGGGGAGGGAGAGGGAAGAAGAGATATAACATGGGGCATTTTTGGGACACTGGAATTGTTCTGAATGACATAGCAGTGATGGATACAGGCCATTATACATTTTGTCAAAATCTATAAAAGTGTGCCGGGCAAAATATAAACTATAATGTAAACTATTCACCATGATTAGTAGTAATGCTTCAACATGTGTTTATCAATTTTTACAAAGGTACCACACTAATGAAAGATGTTAATGGAGAAAAATGTGGGACGGGGAAGGGGTAAAGTATATGAGAACCCCCCTATATTTTCAATGTATCATTTATGGAATCTAAAGCTTCTTTAAAAAGAAAAAAAAGAGAAAAATGGTAGGGATCTTGTAGTGCTATAGCTGGATCTTCTGCAAACCCCTCACTAGCTTGGCATGGAGCTGGCCTATGCTACTAATGTGGATCCCTGGTCCTTGTTCTGGGGAGACCAGAGTAAACTCTTGTACACATACTGGGATTATGTATGTCTGACCCAATCTGTATAGTGGTGGCATGAGGAATTCACTGTCCCATCTTGCCCTGTGTATAGCAAGCAGGTCACCAAGCTCTCCTGCAGAACATTGTAGTAGAACAGTCAAGTCATGCTGCCTGGGGCAAGGGATTGCTGGCTGTAGGACATAAATTGCAGTGCCCCAGGACCATGAAGAAAGTGTTTCCTAGGGAAGAAGGAACATTTGTATCCATAAAAATAGGGCAATTCTAGGGCCATCTACAAATGCACAATAAAAGAGGCATGTGCAAAACAGATCAGGGAGGCCCCTATACTTTGACTTGGAGCTAGTCTCCAAACTCATTGCATGGATACATTCTGAAGGAGGACACTTGCACAGAGCCATCTTCAAAGACCATGAAAAGCATTTTCTCTTTTTACCTTCCTTTAAAAAATTTTTTTTTTTTTGTTAGCCCCTGACATTCAAGGAAAGCTCTGTCACAATACTAACTTGATAAAACTTTAAGGAACAGAGGCCACAGAGTCTAAATTCCAGCTATAACACACTGAAATATCAAAATAAGCAGGTTTCAACAAAAGATTACAAAACATACAAAGAAACAGGAAGTGATGGTCCAAGCAAAGTAGAAGATTAAAGGATTAGAAACTGTTAATGAGAAGAATCAGACTTGGGATATTCCAGACAAAGATTTTAACAAAATGCTCCTAAATATTGTGAAAATAGGATGATAAATAATTTTACTAACCATTTCGATATGCTTGAGCTTCCATTTTATCCACAGAATTACAAAGAAGAAACAGAGGCTATTTGAAGCAGGCTGACATAACAATGTGCCTTTGCAGTGCTAATAAAGACCTTTGCTATGAAAGAAAAAGGAATTTTAGTAACAAATTGAGTTCATGCCACAAAGTCTGCTGACCCCCACCAGATGGTCACAATCTTGCACAAACATCTTGCTTATAGAGTTTGTTGATTTATGGACTGTGACCCAAGGATATCCTAACTCAGGCAACTCATTCCAACCATCTTGGCATCCCTTCTTTGTCTCTAGCAGACGTATAAGCAGCTTCCTTTAGTTCAGCCTTTTGAGCAGAAACCTCTTGGTGCTGCTCTGCACTAATGCTACTTTACTCAATAAACTTACTCTACACCCCTTTTTAAGTCTGTTCATTCTCTTTTCAGCAAAACAACCATATGCTCAAAAGCTAAAGAAAAACATGGACAAAGAATTAAAGGTAATCAGGATAATGATACATGAACACAAAGAGACTATCAATAGAGAGATGGAAATTATGGAAAGGAACTGAACAAAGTTGAAGACCACAGTAACAGAAATTAAAATTCTTCTACAGAGGTTTCAACAGCAGATGGGACCTGGCAGAAGAAAGAACAGTGAACTTGAAGATAAGAGAAATGAAATCATCCACTTTGAGGAGCAAAAAGAAGAAAGAATGAAAAAAAGTGATCAGAGCTTGAGGAAAATGTGGGATAGCATGAGCATACCAATATAGACATTCTGGGAGTCCCATAAGGAAAAGAATTTGAGACAGAGGCAGAGAAAACATTTTAAAAAATGGCTGAAAACTTTCCAAATTTAATGAAAGACATGATTATACACACTCAAGATTTTCAATGAACTTCAAACAGGAAAAAGCCAAATAGACCCATGTTGTACCAGGCTATAATCAAACATTCAAATGCTAATATTAGGGAATTCTGAAAGCCAGAAGAGAAAAGCAATGTGTCACATTCAAAGGAGTCTCAAAAAGATTAAGTGCCAATTTCTCATCTGAAACAATGGATGCAAGAAAGCAAAAAAGTGCTGAGAGAAATAAAAAGTCAAATAAGAGTCCTATATCTGGTAAAACTGCCTTTTAAAAATGAGGGAGGAGTTAAGACATTCCCAGATAAACAAAAGCAGAAAGACTTTGTCATTATTAGACCAGCTCTACAAGAAATGCTGAAAGGAGTCCTGTAGGTTGTAAGGAAATAACATTCAAAATTGAACATTTAAGCAACACGAAGAAATAAAGATCTTTGATAAAGATAATGGCATGGGTAAAAATAATTACCAGAGCTATTGTATTTTTTCATTTCTACTTCCATTCTTTACTTCCCACAGGATCTAAAAGGCAAATGCATAAAATATAATGATAAATCAATGGTTTGGGGCTCATATAAGTATGTAATTTGTGACAAGAGCAACATAAAGGTGGGGAAATGAATGGATATAGGAACATAGTCAAAGTTGGTATGTTATATACGTTTAGGATATTAAAGTTAAGCCCAGTGGTAACCCCATAGATGATATCAGAGAATATGTAAACTAATAGAGCCAAAAAGTACAATACAGGTTTTCATGGATGGGGGTGGTAATGGCAATGAAAAGTATATTGGTCTGTCAAAGGGCTGCCAATGTAGAATACCAGAAATCCTTTATAAAGGGTATTTATTTGGGTTAAAAGCTTACAGTCCCAAGGCCTTTGAAAATACAACTCAATGTACCATAAGAGGTACTATCTCACCAAAGTCAGCTGCCACATTTTGAAGCGAGATGATGGGCAATCTCTTCACAATCCCTTCAAGGTTTCAGCTTTCCCGTCTAGGATTTCTCTTCCTCTTGAGGCTTCGTGGGCCAACCCACTTGAGGCTTCATGCTTAAGTGAATTCCTCTCTCTCCTGGCATAGGTCTGTTTCTTTCCGGGTCTCCAATGTCAGTCTGAGCTATTCTTCCCAATATCAGCTGTAAGTTATCATTCAAAATGACTCACCTCTCCCCGGGACTTCAGATGTTGGAACCTTCTTTCTGTCACATGGCTGCATCAAAAATGACAGAGCTCTGTCTTCTCATGTGTCTGTCTCTGTGAATATCCATTTATATTTGACCCACCAATGGGGCAGGGACTCAGCCTCACTCAAGCCTTACTGATGAGGTAGAATTAAAAAGCCCCCAAAGCAATCTTAACAGGTAATCAAAATCCCATCAACTAAATTTAATATTATCAAAGGGTATCACATCCAGAGGAATAGATTAGTTTACAAACATCATCTTTCTCCTTTGAGGATTCATAAAAAAATCTCAAGTTGCCACAGAGAATTAATGCAAAGCGAGTGTAGGTTTCTGTTTGGGGTAAAGGGAAAGTGATAATAACGTATTGTAGTGCAGGTACTCCAACAGTGTGAATATGAGAAATCCTAGTGAATATTATGCTTGGAAATGGTTGAAATGGTAACGTTGATGTATATATGTTCCCACAATTTAAAAAAAGAATGCGCAAGTAAAGAGAATGACAATTAAATGCAAAAACATGATATTAGTTAGGCTCTAATGAAGGAGGGAAAAGGCTCAAGAAGACGTTATTGGGACATAAGAAAAAATAAAGTATGGACTACAAGCTTTATATCAATATTAAATTTCTTGTACATGATAACTGGATTTAAGATGATTATATCAGTGAATATCCTTATTTGTAGGCAATGTACATGGAAGTATTATGTGTTCAAGGAATATGATGTGTACAATCAGCTCTCAAATGTTCAGAAAATTGGTTATAGATAGAAAGTTAGATAGATGATAGAGATAGATATAGATAATAGATAAATAGATAATAGGTAATAGCTAGATTGATATGGAAAAGGTGGCAAACTGTTAAAAATTGGTGGATATATGTATTTGGGGATGGGGATATGTTAGAATTCTCTATATGGGGTTTATATTAATTTTGCAACCTTCCTGTAAATTTGAAATTATTTCAAAATAAAAAGTTAAAAAAATACTGACAGAAAAACTAATGGAAAAAAGACAAAGAGCTTGAAAAAAATGTTAAATGCAGGTGGTAAACTTTGTTGATTGCTCTCAATTATTTCTCTATCATTCTTATTTCATTTCTTTAAATACATTCATTACATTTCAAGGAATGTGAATTAACATTTCAGATAGTTTTCAGAATAAATGCTTAAAATGTTAACTGTGAGATTGACCCTGTTTGAATGATCTCTACCCATTTCTTTACAGAGGAAGGTTACCTCTAATAATAGCTAGAAGACACCTTTTCAAGTTCTGTTGTTAAAATGTTTTATATCATTTTCCAAGAAAGTTTGAATATAAAAGCAATTAATGAACTTCTTGATTTTATCAGCATTAAGGCAATAGTCTTACTCTTTTCAAGTAGAATAATACCTTTAAGTTGAAAATCTTTTTCTTCTAAGACTTTGAAATGACACTTCCCTCATAAAGTCCTAAAATATGAAAATATCTGTGAGATTTACAAGTCACCTTTCCTAAAGTGTCGTGTGATTTTTGTACATAGTCTTACAGTATAAGTTAATCTTAATTTCACGGGAACTATATTTTTTCTTGATGACTATATTTGTGGAAGCTGGAGAATTTTTTGAAATTGATTCACAGATTTTTCATTCTTTTTTCCAGGTGGTTATATGGTAGAATTTTCTTACCGTAAGTCATATAAATTACTATATTTGCAAACAAATCCCAAATTTCTCTTTTAGTGTTGAAACAATCCCTTTCTTGCAACTAACCGGTGATTTAAATTGCTGAATATTTTTTAACAAACTACTGAAGATAATGAGGTTTCATCTAAACATTATGCCCAGTAGACTTAAAAAAAAATCTCCGTTAAGATTCTACACTTGTGCTCAGTTTATTCACCAATAAATTGCTAAACGGGACACAATTGCCTTACTCCTTATTTCAAACCCCTCTTTCAAAAGTGCCATTACATACTTTGGAACCCAACATTTGCTTGAAACTAGTAGAAATAGCAGAAGTTGAATCTGTAAATGCCAAGGTCTATTCTAAAATAGCTGTAAAAGGTAACTTTAAATCTAAAGAATCATAGGGGTAAATCCTGGTTTAGCCATTTGCTAGCTCGTAGGCATTTAGGCAAAATATTTCAATAATGGATGTTTCCCCACCTGAAATAATAGGTCAAAATATGTTTCTGATTCCATTCATCATGAAAAATAGAAATTATATATATATACAATATAATTTCTAGGCAATACAGCTAACCATAGAACAGGAGCTCCATAAATGGGAGGTATAATGATATCTCTTCAAGTCTCCTTTAAGTGACAGTGGTTTTATTTTATTTTGGAGCTTGGGAATGAGAGTCACAATTTTCCCCTTCTATTATCTCAGGAATTTCCATCAACTATCCTGTGCTATTTTGCAAAACTATCATATCATTTGAATGATTTTCTCAAAAGCTCAGAGCAATGTTGAAATGCAAATTTGTAAAACCGAAGGTAGAGAGGGGATGAGAGTTGTATCTTATAGCCTTGTCTAAATCATTGAAATAAAATCTCAAAATATAAGCTTTTTTAAAGAGTAATATTGTTTTGCCTTTAATTTTCTTATTTAAAATATATCTTATTTTCAATATATTATGGATATTTGTAAGACAGTTTCTGCCCCTCCAATACACACCATGTATTAACCCCTCAAATGAATGTGAACAAGTGCTGGCAATATGATGGGATAGGGCTTCCCTGATTAGTTTAATAGGGAACTTGACAAAGGTTTTGGAATAGTCACTTCCTAAGTTATGTTACAGCAGACTAGAGGGTGACTATCTGGCCAGCCTTGAAGTATGCTGCTTTGAGAGGACCTATGAAGGGGCTCTTGTGGCAAGGACTTGAGAGTGCCCTCTAATTGCTGAGAGTGACTTCAGTCAACAGGTAACAAGGAAACCAAGACCTCTATCATACAACTGTAGGGAAAGGCACTCTGCCAACAACCACATGAGATGAGATGAGCTCACAGACCTGGCTTAATTTCTGATGAAATTAAGACCCTGAGCAGGGGAACCAACTAACCAGTGCCCAGATTCCTGACCCAGAGAAATTCTGAGATAATACAGTTTTGTTGTTTTAACCTGTGAAATGTGTGGCAATTTCTTATGTAGCAATAGAAAACTAATAAAAATTAGATAAATCATAGTGTAGCAAGGGTTTCCACCTGGGTGGAAATGCCTTTCAGATTGGTCTAGAAGGATTGGGTTAAGGTGAGCAGGAAGCCCTTGAAAATTTCTTGGGAGTATTTTTCCACAGGAAGAAAGAACAAGCTCTAAAATCTTGAAACAACAACAACAAAATACATCTTAAGAGGGAAAGAGTTTTTCTTTTAAACATTTGTTTGTCTTTGCACTTAGATTGAATCTTATACAATGAACAGGAATCAGTATGATAGGTGGTCATAGATAAAAACAAAATTAAAAATATAAAAGCCTACCTACAAAATGATCATTGTTGCTTATCTAAATTCTGAAACTTTGAATAATAAGTCACAATACATTAAGATTTTACTGATAGGAGAGATCCAAGATGGCAGAGTAGGGAATGGCAGGCTACTCTCCTCCTCCAGAAACTGCAGGAAGGTATAAAATAAATGGAACCAAGTTTCAAAGAGGACTCTTAGCACAAAACATAGTTAAATAAAACCCTAGAGTAGAAAGAGAAGCCAACCAACTGAATAACCCATTGAGGTAAACAGATCCCTAGACACCAGCAAAAAATTATCAGCCGTACTATAAAAACAGGAAGACACGGCCCAGTCTAATGAACAAACTAAAAAGCAGGAGGAGGTGCAGAACGTGGAACAACTAATCAAGGATGTCCAAACAAATATCATGAATCTGCTTAATGAAGTAAAGTAAGAGATAAAGGATATTAAGAAGAAGAAATAGTAAACATACATAAAAGATAACAGATCTAATGGTGATGAAAAGCACAATGCAAGAAATTAAAAATATGCTGGGAGCACATAACAGCAGATTAGAACAGACAAAGAAAAGAATTAGTGACATTGAAAATAAAACATTTGGAATCACACAGATAGTAGAGCAGAGAGATTAAAAACTAGAAAAAAATCAGCAGGAATTTAGGGAATTGAATGACAACATGAAACACAAACATACATATTATAGGTATCCCAGAGGCAGAGGAGAAGGGAAAGGGGGCAGAAGGAGTATTAGAGAAAATAATGACAGAAAATTTCCCAACTTTTATTAGGGACATGGAGGTACATGTCCAAAAAGTGCAGCACACTCCAAATAGAATAGGTCTGAACAGACCTACCACAGGACACATACTTATCAGATTGTCAAAAACTCAAGACAAAGAGAGAATTCTGAAAGCAGCAAGAAAATAGAGATCCATCATGTATAAGGGAAGCTCAATAAGATTAAGTGCTGATTTCTCATCTTAAATCATGGAGGCAAGAAGGCAGTGGTGTGACATAATTAAGGCACTAAAAGAAAAAAAAAACTGCCAGCCCAGAATTCTGTATCCAGCAAGCTGGCATTCAAAAATGAGGGAGAGTACAAAATAAATGCAGATAAACATAAATTAAGAGACTTTGTCAACAAGAATCCTGACATTCAAGAAATAATAAAGGGAGTGTTGCAGGCTAAAATGAAAATACAGGAGAAGGTTGGAGGACAGTGTAGAAAGAAATATTATTTTTAAGGGTAACTGAAAGGATAAAAAGAGAAATAAAAATGAAATATGATATATATATATAAACAAAGAAAAATGGCTAATGTAAGTACTACATTGAAAGTAATAACATTGAATCTTAATGGATTAAACTCTGCAATCAAGGACACAGATTGGCAGAATTGATAAGGTAATATGATCAATCTATATGCTGTCTAAAAGAAACACCTTAGACCAAGGGATGCAAGGAGGTTGCAAGTGAAAGGTTGGAAAAAGATTTTACATGCAAACAATAACCTAAAAAGGGAGGGATTAGCTATACTAATATTGGACAAATTTGACTTTAAATGTAAAACTATTGTAAGAGACAAAGAAGGACACCATATGCTAAAAAGTGGGTAATGTATCAACAAGAAAGAACAATCATAAATATTTATGCACCTAAACATGTTGCCCCAAAATACATTAGGTAAACAATGGCAAAACTAAGGGAAGAAATAAATGTCTCTGCAATCATAGTGGAGGACTTTAATACACCATTATACCATTACAGAGAACATCTCAAGAGAGGGTTAATAAGGAAACTGAGACATTGAATAATACATTAGAGGAAGTAGACCTAAAAGACATATACAGAACTTTATACCAAAATACAGCAGGATATATATTCTTCTCTAGTGCACATGAATAATTCTCCAGAAAGAATACATGCTAGGTCACAGAACAAGTCTCACCAAATTTAGAAAGATTGAAATTACACAAAGAAATTTCTCTGATCACAATGGAAAAAAGCTGGAAATTATTAAGGAGCAGAGAACAAATATATATAGGCACAAATATATGGAAGTTAAACAACACACTTTTAAACAATCAATAGATCAAGGAGGAATTTGCACAAGAAATCAGCAACTACCTCAAAGTGAATGAAAATGAGAACACAGCATATCAAAACTTATGGAATGCAGCTAAAGCAGTGTGGGAACTCACAGAGAAATAGCACCACATAGAAGGGAGGTGAGAATTTTGATCCCGGATTCTGGGAAGTAAACACACAGAGAAGCAGATATGTGAATAAGGAAAGAAGGCTCCATTAGACACAGCAGAAGCCCTGGGAAGAGAGATGAACCATTCTCCTGATAGTCTAAGGCAGAGCAGCTGAGCCCAGAGAGGAATGAACCCTAGGAAGAGAGGAACCCAGGAAGCCTGAAATCTTGCAGACTTGGCAGCCATCTTGCTTCAACACATGGCAACAGACTTTGGTGAGGGAAGTGACTTATGTTTTATGGTGTGATAACTGTAAGTTTCTACCCCAAATAAATACCCTTTATAAAAGTCAACAGATTTCTGGTATTTTGCATCAGCACCCCTTTGGCTGACTAATACAGTGCCTAATAAAAGACAACTGGCCAAGTTGTCAAGCTTTCAATATTAATGCATATAACTATGAACTTTATCCTTGTAAAATTGAAACTTAGATTAATAAGAACTATTACCTAAGAGTTACCTCCTGAAAACCTCCTTATTACTCAAATGTGGCCCCTCTCTAAGCCAAACTCAGCCAATAAACTCAATACCTTCCCCTCGGTGTTGGACATGACTCCCAGGGATGAGTCTCCCTGGCACCAAAGTATTAATACCAAGCACCAACCTGTGGTGCATTTGGAAAAGGACCTTGACCAAAAGTGGGAAACATTAAATACAAGAATTTTTATGGCTAAGAGATTTCAAAATGAGTCAGGTTACATTTATGCATGTCTCAGGCAGATCTCACTACCTACCACTGGGAACACTGTCTCAAATCGGGGTGCTCCTGAGGGCTCTAAAACCATCCAGACACGCAACCCCTTGAAACCAGGACCCTGTCAATGAACCTTATTTTGGAATATACGACAAAATATTTCTCCAATGTAACAGAGTTACACTCATTTATAATTTCCCTACACATTATTCTTCTACCCCTTTTATTTGTGCCTATAATTAACACTATACTTGTTAAATATATGTCTCAGAGACTTAAACCTTCAGTCTGTTCATATTCCTGTTGAGCCCTGAATCTCAGAAGAGTTGTGGCCAACACCTACTCTCCAGGTCATTGCACTTGTCTAGGATAACTAATCAAATGATGATAATGGACAACCCCATCACCCAAAATAGAGAGTATCTACAACTGCAAGGAAAACAGTTCTTTGCATCTGCCCTATAAGATCTAAGACCCCTCTCAATATGAGGCAGAGTGGGCATCACCAAACAAATTCCTCAAGATTGAGGAATGAACAAACCTGGGGGGGGGGTGTTGCAACCATGGATAAAGTAAACTTATTAATATTGTAGTAATGGAAGAACATGTAACATTGTTATAAAGATAGTGGTTACCAGAGGTTTTGAGAGGAGAGAGAGGGAAGAATAGGTGGAATATAGGGCATTGGAATTAAGTGTAAACCACAATGTAAACTATAGACTTCGGTTAGTAGCAATGCTTCAATAATTATTCATCAATTTTAACAAATGTACCATACAATTGGAAGATGTTATTAATAGAAGATGTGGAAGAATGAGCAGGTGGGCTATATGGGAATCCCTTATACTTTTGATGTAACTTTTCTGTAATCTAAAACCTCCTTAAAAATAAAATTTATCATTAAATAATAATAATAATATTTTAATAAATGCAGTGGGGTGGTGAGGGAGAGGTTCCCCCTAAACACTTCTCCTCCACTGGCAGATTAATCACCACAGACTTTAGGGCATTTATTACAGTTGATCTAGAATTTTACATGAAGAAGCCAATGCTCTCACACTCTCTACATTTTATCATCATCATCATCATCATCATCATTATGCCATTTCAGCAATTAATAAAAATACTTTAGAATTGCAAAAGTTAGTATCATTTGATTATAGGAAATACTCAGAAATGGTGGTAAAGGATTTGGACTTTTTATGCACACTATAAAATGTATATAATATCTCCCTCATATGATGTAATTTACATAGCTAAAGGAAATGTCACAGACTTATATGGCTGGCAGAGATTATTAAAGGTCATTTGGCTCATATTCTGCTTCCCTTAGGAAAACTTATACTTAAATCATCCCAGATGACTCTTTGAAAGATACCGTGAAATTCTATGACCTCACTAAAAATACATATGCATGCAGGTACCTTCTCTGTAATGTTGTCTCAATAGCTCCACCAAATCACCACATACCTATTTAAATACATTAAGATCTTGGAATTAACCTAAATCAAACTAATAAGATGTTTTCTTTTAGAATAATTTTATGTTCTGATTCATTTTTAAATCACATATGAGCACAACTCTATGTACAGTAAATCACTTTTTATTTTTGGTATTGATAAGATGTTAAGATAACTGCAATAGCTATGACAAAGCTTAACTAGAAGACAATCCTGATTCCTGTTGCTTTGGCTAGATATTATATTTAATATAAAAGTAACATATGCTTATGACAATAAATCAAACAATGCAAAGGTATATAAAGAAGTTATCAGACTCCTCCTTCTACCTGTTCTGCAACCTGCATGCTGAAAATTTGAAATGTATCTCATCACATTGATTACCCATATAGTATTTTTATCCCTCCACCCCTCACCACTGCAGATGCTATCCAATGCCCCACAGTCCTTGGGACTCCCTGGGGTAACTGGCAGCTCTAATACTTATAATCCAGTACATAGACAGCTTCTCATCTCGAGCACATGGGTCTCTCTTCCAGGTTTGATGGCTTGCATTAGCACCACGGAGGTATGTGAAACCAAGATGTGTTGAGAATCATGGTGGACTGGGAGTAAGTGAGGGCTGTGGGAATAGGAAAGATATGGGATTATAGGAGGAGGGGTAATCCTCACATAACTGGAAACAGGAGTCTCTGGATAAATGCCTCCTCCACCCTATCTTGCAGTCAGACCTTCTAACGCATGCTGCAGACTTTTTCAGAAAGTCTCCAATAGTATTGAACCCCAGTCATCATTACCTGTAACAAAATCATTGACACAAAATCACTTTCCCTGTCTTCATTTGTTTTTCCTAGGATCATCTCCCAAATAATGTACCTACAGACAGCTCTTCAGCTGTGGGTTTGCTTCAACAGAAATACAAACCAATGTTCCTACTAAATGTAACCATGCCCTACACATTATTCTGAGATTACCTTTTTTGAATTAAATTTTAACAAGATATTATAGATATATTTATAGTTAAATAAATAAACATATATGTAATAGTTGCATCATGTTAATAAGTCTCAGTCTGCAAACTATACATTAAACACCACTATATATAATTTCTATATGATGAATATAATACATGTAATTCATGAAATGTTTATATGAAATAAAGATGCATATATATATATACATTTACGTGTAAATATGCAAATGCACATGTATGTATACGTGCAAGTGTATACATGTAAATATAGACATGCATATTTTCTACACACATATATGTAGTCATGCAAATACATGTAAATATGTATTTTTTAAAAATCTCTCCAATTGTTAGGGCTTACCATTTTCTTATGTTAAGCTCATGTCTCATTTTTCTGGTCCAAGTTGGTAGGAGACATCTCTTTTATCCTCGATATCAGCCTAAACCGGTTATACCTATTCCTTGTCCTTGCCACATCCTCCTTTGCTATTAGGCCATGCTTGGCCATGGACATTTATTTTGATATTCTCTTTTTATTTATTTTGTCTCATTTAGCTTAGCTGTATCAACTAGTTTTTTTTTGTTATTGTTCCAGAAATTTTGCCAGGTCGCTTATTGGACTATCCAGAAACAAATCCAGTTCTTTCAACTTTCAGACCCATGAGACTCTCTTCTTTTCATCTTAGACAATATTTTTGTCTGGAAAGAAGGAACTTCAATATCTCTCCTTGGAGCAACAAAGTCTAATATACCCTTGAATGTCCTATGAATATTTCATTTTGTGTCATGATTTATTCAACCAATCTCCAATCCAGTTGAGGATCAGTTAGATTGATTCCAGTTTTAACTTTAAAGTTTTATTGCACTTCAAAAACATTCGCACATACATCCATAATGGTTGTTCCTTTCTGTTCCTTTATATTCTAAAAGTAAGACTGGTGGGTCAAAAGTTACATAAATTTTCAATTTAAATAGATCAGTTAGACTGTTGCCAATAAGATTATGGCAAACCACATTATGAGAACCACCCTTTCCCTACCCAAACTTGGATATTATCATGTTTTTCAATTGTAGGCCACCTGGAATTAATTAATTTTAAAACTTTTTTTTCCATTTTCTTCACTACTAGCAATGTTGAGCTTATTTTATGTTTTTTTGTTGTTGTTGGTTTTTGTGTGTGTGTGTTTTTAAAGAGGTGTTCATTTGCATTATCTCTTCTGTGAATTGATCATTTGTATTTATTTTTATTTTGTTCTGTTTGGTTAAATTTTTCTCTATTAACTGAGAAGCTATTTGTATATTGGAAATATTAACCCTTAGTTTCAAATATGTATTGCAAATACTTTATTCCTGTTAAACTTTCAAAGTCTTCATTTATTTGCATTACTTTTTAACAGTATAAAACTACAAAATTATTATACCATACCTTAAAGAACACTTATTTAGGTAATGATGCAATGTTTATACAATGTTACAGGAAAATCTACTTACTGCTACAAATCTCCTTAAATGTAGAAAAATAATAAGTAGCAAACTTTGAACTACCAAGAGGTAAGTATGATCTGAGTTAAATAATTCAGTTGTTTGCAGTGCTGTGTATAAATTAGATCTAAATAAAATTGTTGAAATTAAACAATAGAAACCAGTAAAATACTGTTATAAATTGCCTCATATTTGATTCCTATTAATCAGCCTCTCATAGAAAAATAAAATTAAAACTGCGTTCTTTAATAAGACTGCACTTGTACTCTATCACTTTCAATTGCCTTGTAAGTCCCTGCCATTTGTCATAGAGGGACCTGAGGAAGAATGTGTGACCATCACCATCCCTTTACTGCCACTGCAACTACAACTCAGGTTTTGGCACTAATATTAGCCAATCAGTAGGGGTATCCTCCTATTTGTAGGACAAGTTGCTTTATTCAATTTAACAACACTATTGAACAATAAACATGCAAAGTTTGTTTCAGTTCTATTTCTGAATTGCTCTATGTAGTTTCACTTATTTATTTTTCTTTGTTCTTTGTTCTACTTTCTTATATACCTACAGCAATTGGCACTCTAAATCAGCTAGAAATTCATCCACTGAGAAAAATTTCACCAGTATATATATTTCACATTTAAATTAATAACTCTCAATCTACAAATTAAAAGATAGTATGTTGCCCTCAACAGCTAAAATAATGTCTTCAAAATTATATTTAAAAACATAGGTTATAAACATTAGCAGAGTATGATAAACTTTAGCACTATTGCATAATGGCTTGCCAAAGGGCTCTGAAACAAGATCATGCTGAAAATTGTCTCTGAAAATTGATAAGTGAAAGATATTGCAAATTACTTTTCTTAATGTGCCTCATTTTTTCTTATCAGTAAAATGGTAATAATAATGCTGTTTTAGTTATATAGATATTATGAAAATAAATCACACTAAAACACGTAAGTGACTTACATTAGTTCTTGGTGCATGACAAATACCATAGTTTTTATTTTATGTTACTAAGCTCAATATATGCTATTTGATGGAGTGCAGAAAGCAACAATTTTAAACAAACTTTTGGGCAGAAAATGATCAACACAATTACTATCAATCAGTTGCCTGATTGTTAATGTCCATCTTGAAATCAAGTTTCACCTCATCACCCAGATTCCGTCCTCACCCAGAAATCTTTCCTTTGAATAACTGAGGTTTGTCTATCATTTTCACGTCAAATGCCATTTTCTCAGCAGGACTTCTCTGACTTCCTGGTAAGGATAGTCCTCTTGTTTTGCTCTCTCCAGCATCAAATACTTTTCCTGCTCATAGCAGTTGGAGCAATTTTATGTTATTTCACTTTTAAATCAATGCCATGTCCATTTAATACAAAGTTTCTTCAGGCAATGAACAATATATATCTTCTTTACCTATATTTTCACAGTACATGGCATATAATAGATATCCAAAATAATAAATAGCAAATAGATACACAAATAGCTCTCTTTTTTTTTACACAAATACCTCTTTGAAAAATTTATTCAACTAGCACTTATCAAGAATGAATGTGGATAATTTGTGATTAATGTAAAAAACGTTTACTTCAGAAAAAGGAAGCTTTAGTAATGCAAGTTTTAAAAAAGTGAAAATTATTTCAACATTTAAAGAGTAAATGTCATACTTTGATAGTTTCTCATAAGTTAAATGTCCATGAAATACTTTAAATTTGGCCACTTTAACATGAAAGTTTGATGTATATATAAAGGCTAGATTATGACTGAATTTTCAAAGATACTGTTTTTCTTCTCTATCATCCTTGTGGCATAGAATATTTCATTTTTGAGCATAGTATGGAACTTTTGGGAGCCCATTTTATCATAAGATTTGCTGAACTATATCATCCCTTTCAAGGATCCTATGCTTTATCTCTTGTATTCTTTCTAGAAATTAAAACAAAATTGTTGGGATACTTAGGATCATCATGCCCTCAGAACATGCCCCAGTTTCAGAGTGTGCTTACATTTCAGGATTCATGATTCAGTTCTGTTTTGATCTTTGAGGATTTTCCTTATTTTCTAACAAGATAAGCCATAGATTTTAACAAATATCTATCTATCTATCTATCTATCATTTATCATCTATCTATTAATAGATATAGGAAGGCAGCAAGATGGTGAAGGTGGCAAATGGCATCGGTTTAAGTGGCCATTCACCATCCACTCACAAAAAACAGCTGAGTAGGGGAAAGATCCTGCCCAAGTGAGCTGTTTTGGGAACCCACAGAACAGAAGGCTTCAGGGCATCGATCTGGAGGGAGCTGGACAAAGACATAAATTGCTCAAGGTAAAACCATGAGTTTCTCACCCCTGTGTGTGGCTGGAAATGGCAGACAGCTAAGCCCCCACCTCAAGGCAAAAAGCCGCTGCCAGCCGCAACTCCCACCGGCCACCCAGTGGGAAGGAGCATCCTCTGAAACTGCGAGGGTTTCGGCGAAGGGTGTAGAGGGGTTTCCTTTCTGTGGGTTTTCCTGGGCCCCCTTTGAGGTTTGGAGAGCATACCAGCTGGCTCGAGGTGGCACCAGGAGGAAGGGAGAGGCAAATCTGCTGAGGCAGCCTGATTTACCTACCTGTCCTGGTATAGAGAAACTTGGCCTGGGAGAAGGCAAAGTCAGGCAATTGACTAGTCCCATGCTGAAAACTATCAAAATTTCAACTCCCCTAAGGGAGGCAGGCAGAAGGAAGTGCTTAATAAGGTTCCAAGGGCCTATTTAGGGACCCTGGGAGGAGGGGGTGGTCTGGAAGAGAGTTGAGAGTCATTTTTCTGCAGTTAGTTCAGTCACCAGGGTCCCACTGGAATTTCAGAAGGGAACTCAACATGACCAGGAGAGGGAAGGGGGGGATCCACTCACACAGGCTATTGGGTCCTGCCTCTCCTGGAAGAGAAATCAATAAGTATAGAAAGGGGCAGGGACAGACAGGCTCCTAATCAGCAGGAATCTACCCAACTGCAAAGAGTCAAACTTGCCTGAGTGAAAGTGACTGGATAGCTTTCTAAAGAGCTAACTGACCCAATGAGAAAGTTTAGCTCAGTGGAGGACTTGCCGCCTTGAGTATGTAAGGCCCCTAGTTCGATTCCTGGCTCCTCTTAGAGTCCCATCACTGGAATCCCACTGGGATTCCAAACATCCAGCAGATACTTTAGGACAGGGGAAACATAGACATTATTTTTGTATTAGCTTCTCTTGGCTGTCTTATTTTTCCTGAAAAAATGTTATTTTAAAAAAATTTTAACTTAGTTTACTTCCTAAAACCTGCTTGAAAACCTGCAGAGAGCAGGCTACAGGGTAATTGATTGATGAACACCGGAAGCCTGAGAAGCTCCTCAGGGGCCTAAGAAAGAAGGGAATTTTTCCTGAGTTTTTCTTTGACCGCTTGTCTGTGTGTTTGTTTGCTTTGTTTTTTTGTTGTTTTTCTCTCCTCTTTCTCCCCCCACCTCCTTCTTTTTTTTTTTATTTAGGTGCTGCTGACTTGTTTCTTGTTTCCTGTGTTTCCTCTTCCTTGATTTCCCCTTCTATATGTATACTAATTTTGCCGACCAATGCTCTTTTCCTTCCTTCATCTTTCTATGTCCTGCTTTCTGTTGTTGTTCTTACATTCCACCTCTCTTTGTTTAGTCCTCAATTTTTTCTGTTTTTTATTTCTATCTTGTCTATTCTGTTTTCTTTCTTTTATTAACTTTTCTTCTTTTTCTCTTGTCTCTTTCCCTCTCTCCTCATCATTCTGGTCATTTTACTCATTCCATATATTTTTCTGTATTCAGTTTTCATGTCAATATTGGTACTCCACTTTTTTATTCCTATTAATCTACACAGATTACATGAGTTAAATATTTATTTTCCTTGGTCTTATATGGTTCGTCTTCTAACTTTGAGTAATATTATTCCTATTATCTTTTTTCTTTTCTTACCTGTTTCACTTTCTCTGGCCTTAATCTTTTTACTTCAAGACAAAGAGAAAATATTGAAGGCAGCAAGAGAAAAGAGAACCATCACATACAAGGGAAGCTTAATAAGATTAAGTGCTGATTTTACATCTGTCAATGTTTTTCTGTGGCTAAAGAGCCAAGACCATAAAGACTTTGAAAGATAATGTAGGGAAGCATCTACAGGACCTTGTAATAGGAAATGGTTTCAGGATCTTCATACCCAAAGCATGAGCAGTGAAAGAAACAATAGGTAAACTGGATCTCCTAAAAATTAAAAACCTTTGTACCTCAAATGAGGTTATCAAGAAATTAAAAAGGCAGCTTAATTTGGGAGAAAATATTTGGCAATCATATATCTGATAGCCTAATATGCAGCATATATAAAGAAATCTTACACCTCAAAAATAAAAAGACAACCCCATTTTTAAAATGGGCAAGTGACTTGAAAAAAAACTTCTCCAAGAAAGAAATGCAAATGGCTAAAAAGCACATGAAATGATTTTCAATGTCACTAGCTATTAGCGAAATGCAAATCAAAACTACAATGAGATACCATCTTACACCCATTAGACTGGCAGCTATTAAACAGAGGACTACAAGTGTTGGAGAGGATGAGGATGAACAGGAACCCTAATCCTCTACTGGTAGGAATATAGAATGGTCCAGCCATTGTGGAGGACAGTTTGGCAGTTTTTCAAAAAACTAACTATAGAACTGCCATATGATCCAGCAATTCCACTGCTGGGTGTAAACCCAGAAGAATTGAAAGCAAGAACATGAACAGATATATGCACACCAATGTTCATAGAGGCATTATTCACTATTGTCAAAAGCTGGAGTCAACCCAAATGCCCGTCAACAGATGAATGCATAAACAAAATGTAGTACATATATGCAATGGAATATTACTCAGCTGTAAGAAGGAATATGGTGCTAATACACAAGATAACATGGATGAATCCTGAGGACCTTATGTTGAGTGAAGCAAGCTAGGTATTGAAGGACCGATATTACATGATTTCACTGATATGAATTGAGCAAATTGAGCAGACTCAGAAAGCTATTGTCTGGAAGACAGGTTTAGGAAATAGAAAGGGAGAAGAAGATTGTGAGCCAAAGCCCATATGGGCGAAATCTATGATAAGTTGGAAGTGTATAGTTGGGCAGTGAAGAGATATGACAGGAGAGTAGTGATACTATTGTGTTGGGCGGTACAGTTTTGACAGGGAGGTAGAGTGGGGAGTGTGGGTTAGATGGTCCATGAATCTGGCAGAAGAGTTGGGGAAGGCACCACATGAACACCTGGACTTGGTGAGTGTGTGGTTGAAAGTAAAAAGTTGGGAATGCTCTTATGGCAATATGACATGGAAGGGCTACTGGTTTAGGGTTTTGGATGTGGGGGCATTGGGGACAGTGTGCACCTGGGACAGGCTTCTAAGGAGGGTGTGAGTGATCATTTTGTCATAATGTGTTGTATCAGTGGGTAGAGACCCACACAATGAGCAGGAAGGAGTTGGACTCCCATCCTAGGGAGGAACAATATGTTCTCAGAGGGGCAAGAGTCTCTCAAGAGCATGGTCAGTTCCTAATAGGAGAGGGCAAACCAGTATGTCAAGACCTCAGTGTTGTTGCAAGTAACTATGAATCTTGTCATCCAAGGAGTGAAGCCAGGTGGTCTTTGTGGGCCCTGATTGGAAGGAGTGGGAGGAATAGAATAGATAGACCAGGGGGTATTTAGTGGGCAATGAAAGTGTTCTACATGATCTTGCAATGATGGACACAAGCCATGTTAAATATGACCAAAATTTATAAATGTGTACAGTCTAAAATGTAAGCCATAATGTAAACTATTGACCACGGTTAGTAGGTAAGTTTAACTATGTGTTTATCAGTTGTAACAAATGTACCATCAACATATAAAAAGGTATTAATATGGGAAAAGTTAGAAGGGGGAAGGTGTTGGGTATATGGGAGTCCCTTGAATTCTGTATGTGACTTTACTGTGACCTTAAACTTCTTTGAAAACAAAATGAAAAAAAAGTAAGACACTGGGGAATAAATGGAAGAAAATGCCACTGTACAGACAGGACACCAGATATTACAGTGATGAAATGCAAAATGCCAAAACAAATTTTTTAAAGATTTTTCTTTATTTTTTTAATATCCCAATTTTTAAATTTTATTTTTTAAAGATTTTTATATATTTTATTTCTTATATTTAAACCTATTATTATTTCATTTTCCTATTAATTGTATTTGGCTATTTTATTGGCTTCATTTATGAAGAAGCTTTGGATCACAGAAGGGTTACAACTGGGGCAGGGGATGATCATTGGTGTGGGGTGTCAGTGATGGGGGATACATCGGAGGAAGTTCACCTGGACATAAATATAAGGTATATAAATATGTTCAAATGTTCATGGGGCATTGTCACAGTGGGTGGAGAATTACACAATAACCGAAAGAATATTGAATTCCCATCCTGGAGAGCTCTGCCACATTCTCTAATGTATCAACAACAATCCCTCAAGTACAGGGGCAATGACTAGCAAAGGAGGATGGTCCATTGATGGGCCCTTGATATTGAAACTTAGCCTAGTGTTATAGGGTGCCTAAGAGTTACCTACTGAGAGCCTCCTCTAAGCCAATCTCAGCATATAAATGCATTACCTACTCCCCAGCATAGGACACAAGTCCAGGGGATAAGCCTCCCTGGCACCGAGGGATTACTACCAAGCACCAACTAGCAATGCAACTGGCAGAAGACCTTGCATAAAAGGGGGAAAAGGTAAAGACAAATGAGTTAAATGTCTAATAGACTTCAAAGTGAGTGAGGAGTTCATCCTAGAGGTAAGACTTATGCACATCCCAGCAGTATCTCATAGACTGCCAAAGTAGATACTACCCCAAATAGTGGAGCTCCTCTGGAGACACCCAAATCCTGTGGTCAGGGCAGATAGCCCCAGAGTTTGGTGCCTTGCCAGTGGGCCTACTTTGGAGTTTGTGCTCCTGAGAGTGACAGAGATGGACTCAGTTATGGCTTCCTACACATGGCTCATCTGTCCTTTCTATTTGAACCTATAGTTGGTGCTGGAGTTGGTAGGTGTATGTCCACCTACCAACAGGTAAGCTGTCTATATTCCAGCTGGGCCCTGAGCATCGGCAGAGTTGCAGTGCCTACTCTCCAGTTCATTGGAGTCACCCAGGACAACTAACACAGATGTAAGGATGGACAACCACCATACCAAGGAAATGAAAGCCTACAACTGTAAGCAAAAGAGTCCCATCCATTGGCTGTATGGGACCAAATACCCCTCTCAATTAGGAGTGGATTTGACATCAGCATCCCAGAATCCTCAGGATTGGGGAATGAACTACAGACCAAAGTGGACTTACTGGTATTCCAGTGTAGACTTGTGATTCTAGCAATTGAAGAAATTACAATATTGATGTGGTGACAGCGGCCACTGGAGTCTCTGAGGGCAAAGAGAGGGGAAAACAGGTATAATAGGGTGGCATTTTTGGATTTGGGAATCGTCCTAAATGACATTGCAACAACAGATATAGGCCATTATATATCATCCCTTAACCTAAAGAATTGTGTGGGATAGAGAGTAAACTACAATGTAAACTATAATCCATGCTCAGTGACAATGCCTCAAAATGTGTTTATCAATTCCAATGAATGTATCACACTAATAAAGGATATTGTTTATGTGGGACGTATGGAGAGTGGAGCATATGGGAATCCCTATATTTTTTATGTAACATTTATGTAATCTAAGTATCTTTAAAAAATTAAAAAATATATATTTTAAAAAATCTAATCCATTCCTGTAGATGTAAAAAATATATAGATATAGACTTTATAGCTGAAGGGTTTTTTTGATATCAAAACCTTTATATTGCTAAATAATAGAAGTGCCCAGTATCAACTGTATACTTTTAAATATGAATTATCATCTGAGACCTTGGCAGTATGCTTCGTTTCTTAGAAAAGAAATGTCAATCAATCTTAATCCCAGAGTCTATAGAAGAAAATATTTCTAATATAGATGGAACATGGTAACATAAAATTTAGGTGATTTTGTAATAGTTTGGAACTGATGAGATCTTAGTTGTCTCTTCTCAAGGAGTTTAGTCCTCATTAACAGGTATATGGACTGGGTTAAAAGGTCTAAGGCCCAGTTTCTAGGTTGGAGGGTACAATGAATTGAATAGTATGCCCCTAAAATTCATGTCCAACCAGAACCTCAGAATGTGACCTTATTTTGAAATAGGGTCTTTGGAGAGGTAATATAAGGAAAGGTTTGAGATAAGATTATACTGGATTGGGCAAGCCCGAAATCCAATAAGAGTGTTTTTATGAAACAGCAAAGGATATGTGAGAAGACGGCCATGTGAAGATGAGGCAGAGATGGGAGTTATGCTTCCACAAGCCTAGGAACATCAGGAGCCACCAGAGGCTGAAAGACACAAGAAATGGTCTTTCCTTAAAGCTTTTGGAGGGAGCATGGCCCTGCAGATACCTTGATTTCAGACTTCTGTCATCCAGAAGTGTGAAAGAATAAATTTCTGTTGTTTTAATCTCCAAGTTTGGGATAATTTGTTATGGAAGCTATAGGAGACTAATTTGTTATGGCAGGAGCTGGGTATATTAGCAAGGTCACTGCTGACCAGCTTGCATGTGAAAGACAGTTTCTTACACTGAAGAGGGGGAAAAGTTAACAAATGTCCACTAACAAAGGTGTAAAGTGGATCAGAGAGGAAGTATAGGCTTTGCAGTCAGGTTTTCTTTGTTATAATCCTGGTCTCATCAATTGCTAACTGTATGTCCCTGAGTTAATTTCTTTATTTCTCTGGGACTCAGTTTCTTAATCTCTAAAAGGAGGAAAAGCAATGTCCCTATATCATGGATTGTAATGAAGACAAAGTAAAAAAATGCAACTAAAGCACTTGAAAAAAGAACAGTCTAGCATATTTTAAAATCTTAAAAACTATTAATCTTATGACCACCATTATTATCAGTGTCAGCGCTGTTGCTACTATACCTACTCTTATTACTCATTCATCCCATATTTATTGAGTGCCAACTATGTGATCTATATATCTATATCTATATCTATATCCATATCTTTATCTATCTATATAACTTTACCTATATCTGTTACTAAATCCTGGGCAAAAGTGAACAAGAGAAAAATCTATTTCCACCCTTCCTGATTTTATTTATTTATTTTTTGAAAGTTGAATGATGGAACAGATAATAAATAATTTAATCTATTAGAAGTATTGAGTAATTATAATTTTATAATGGGTTCTAGGGTAGGCTTTATTGAAAAGGTAACATTTGATGAAAGATCTACTGGAAACGAGGAAAGTAAGACACACTGTACACTTGATACCTTTATTTGCTCCTCCAGACCCACTTTCTGCCTTTTCCATTTTGCTCTCTACCCCAGGAGGCTAATCTATAAGGATTACAATAGTGAGCTCCCTTGCATCTAATTTTACATTTGGTTCAGCCATTGAAAAGCCCTGGTTTGATACTGTAAAGAGGGAGGAGAGTGAGGTTGGATTATTTCACCCTCTGACTTCTTCCCTAGGGGGTTGCTTCCTGCTGGCCACTTTCCCTATCAAGGTGATCTGCTCTACACTATTCAATTGCCTATTCTCATTGAGAATTCTCCACTAGTTCTAACCCCAAGTTTTGCACTATACCTATCACTCACCTGCTCCTTGTCCAGATCATAGTAATTAATACACTTCTAAATTAATCCTTCTCACTTTATTCACATTTGATTGTGTCATCCATTTTCTTTTGAGCCCCTAACTTACCTACGTATATATTCGGAAAAAGAACATTCCTGACAGATGGATTTGCAGTAACAAAAGCCCAAAAACTGTCGTGTGTCTCGTAGATTCAATCAACAGCAAAATGGTTCTATATGGCCAGAGTGATAGAACAAGAGGGGCATGTATTAAGTAGTGAGGTCAGAGAGGTAAGGAATATCAGATCATGTAAAGTCTTGTGGGCTAATATAAGTAAGAATTTTGAATTTTGTTCTGAATAAGAAGAGAAGACATTGAAAATTTTTGAGCAGATACATGGCAAGATATGAATTATTTTCTAATAGGATTAGTATAGCTTCACCTTTGAGAAAAAAACTAAATGCGGTCAAGGTTGGAAAGCATAAAAACAGGAGTTTCACAAAATAATCTAGGAGAGAAATGATGGTGGCTTGATCCAGGATATTAGTAGTAAAGGTGGTAGGAAGTGATCCGATTTTAATGATAACAGAATTTATTGACACACTGAATATGTGGTATGAGAAAGGTGTCAGGGATGATACCAAGACATTTAACCTGAGGAAGTGGAAAATGTAATCTCTTGTATTCTGAAATGGGTTTAAAGGTCAGGAGACAAACAGCTTATATTTCAAAAAGTGAGCACTCGATGCCTATCAGACATCAAAGGCTATGCTGAGAAAGCAGTTGACCATGAATTTGGAGATATCTAGGCTTAAGCATACATTGCAGTGTTTCTTACTTTATAGATAGCATGGAAAACCATAACACTGAATAAGAATAATAAGGGAGAAAGTAAAGAATGAAAAGAGAAGCCATTCAAAGTCTTAACCTTGGGGCAATTTAAATTTTTAGAATGCCAAAATCTTCTTAACCAGAATATTTGTGCTATCCTTTGGACAGGCTTAGGCAGTTTATAGTTATTGGGGTTTTCCAACTCATTTCCTTAAATACACACAGATATTAAGGAACAGACTTTTTCTCTCATTGTTTACAAACTCATTTTTAGATTTATGTACATATAATGAGACTGCATTACCCTGATGTTTATTTTATACTCAGCACGCTGAACTACTGTCAACTTCAAAGGAACCTCATGCCAAAAGGGAACTATAGAACTGTAGCTGCAATGTCTCTGTTTATTTTCTAGATAAACAGGCATAACTATGATTTATTCAGCATATAAATAGGTTGTTTTCAGAGACAGTCCATAGATATTTCTTGTTCTGAGATTTCCTTTACTTTTGAAGACTTGAAAACCTCTGCTTATTTGAATATTGAAATATTGAGGCATTTGTTCATTTTGAACACTTGCCAAGTTATGATGGATCCAAACTATTTTGGTGTATAACCTTCTTTTTTGTAAATAATTCATTTCTTACCCAAGTTATTATTTTTCTCAAAAGCTTCTATTTTTTCATACTTCTCTTTTAGTGATGTTTCTTTGTGTTCAGATTTGTATATGCAATCCTGTTCTTCAAACTTGTTTTTAAGTTTAATCTAAAATGTAGCCGATAATATGTGAAAACACTATAAAATAAAAATATGTAAAAATATTTTACTTTATGTAAAAATAGAATAGCTTTAGAAAACCTGAAATCTAGTCTCAGCTACTAGCTTTGCAATGTGTAAAGCATATGGCCAAAGTTATACACCTAAACTCTGCTAATGTTTCCTCATCTATGAATAAAAGAATGCAAAACTAATGGAAGTTTGTTTTTGTTGCTGTTACTATTGTTTCTTCTGTTTTTTTTTCTTTTACTTTTTATTGTTGTAAAATATACAAATAGTCAAAATACTTATCTATAGGTGAAGAGTTTGATGCAATTTTACAAATTGAATGCACTCATGTAACCAGTACATTTATCAAGCAATAGAACATTACCAGAACCCCAGAAGACCCATTTTTGTTTCTTTCTTATTGTGACTCCCATAAAGTAACCACCACCTTGGCTTTAAAAGTATACATTAGTTTTCCCTGTTTCTGTACTACTTATTATTGGAATCATAACGTGTACTTCTCTTTTTGTGTCTGGTTTATTTCACTCAACATTCTGTTTGTGGAATTCATCCACATTGTTGCATGTAGTTTTCTAGCTGCTGTGTAGTATTTTATCATGAAGCTATTCCATAATTTAATTATTCATTCTACTCTGGATAGACATTAGAGAAGTTTCCAGTTCAGAGATATTTTAAGTGTTGAAAATATGCATTTCAGTAGATTTTGTGTGTGTGATTTTTGTCACACTTTTGTTGGTCCTATACCAACAGAATTTCTGGGTCAGAAGGTAGCACATGTTCAGTTTCAGTAATATTAACAAATAGTTTCCTAGTATGGTTTTACCAAATTAAACTCCTTCTGGCAATGGTTGGGAGTTCCAGTTGCTCCTCCTTCTTGCCATCATTTGGAACTTTCCATCTTTTCACATTTTACCCATTCTGGTACATTTGTAAGTTGTTTATTACATGTGGTTTGAATTTGCACTCATCAAGAGAGGAGGTTTAATTTTAAAGTTGAAATTTAAGGGAAAATTTTGAGGTGGGATCACCAATAATTTACTAAAAATTTGAAATGAAGAGGAATGGTGAAAGAGGGAACCCAGGATAACTGGGATCACATAATGTATTTGTATTACAGAGAATGTTAATTCCAACAAAAGCAAATGACAATGTGAGAGAAACATGTGTGAGATGATGGGAAGAGATAGAAGATGGGAGGGGAAGTAAAAATTGGAAACGGAAAGTAATTTTTTCCTGGAGTGGTTAAACTATGTAATATCACTAAATTAAAATATTTCTTCCCAGAGAACTCTGAAATGTCCACGAAAAGCAGTAATAATTTCATATAAATTGAAGTATTTTGCCTTAAAGCAACTCACTGTTTTCTTTTATAAAACAGCTTAAAAATAAGAAATCAATGGAAAAACTACAGGTGTAATTTCTAAAAACAGATGAAATATATTTTTATCCATGGCATAGAACAGTCATGTTCATCATTCAATGAGATGTTCAAATGTGAGTAAAATGTACCATTTAAGTAGACAGGCCTGTTAGCTTGCATGGAACCAATGTAAAACTCATTTGACCTGGAGAAGTTTTAGTTCATGACCTCATACTGTAAAATTTGACTAGAACCTCAAAATAGTTAAAAGGAACTTGAAAATGCTGATGAATCTAAATCTAATGTGATATCCTGGATAACATTCTGGGGGGAAAATGCATTAATGGGAAAACTGATGAAATCTGAATAAAGGCTGCAGTTTAGTTAATAATATTATACTTATGTTAATTTCTTAATTTTGAAAACTGTACAGAGGTAATATAAGATGTTAGCATTAGAGGAATTTGTATGAAAGGTGTACTGGAAAACCTATATATTTCTAATCTTTTTGTGATTCTAAAATTATTCCAAATAAAATGTTTTAAAAAACATGGGTGTGTGAAATACTTTCTCATGTTTAATGTATAACACTGCATCTTTTTTCTAAGATATAAGTTTTGGATATTATAGCTTCAATTGTATTGTGTATAACTCTTAAAAAGGTGATACAGATTTTATTTTTAATATCATAACCCATCTAAACAAAACAAAACAACAAACTAACTTATGAAAATTGTATATGTTGGAGTTAATTTTTCCTATTTGTTTTGTGGCCATTGTCTCAACAGTGGTTGGCAGTATGCAAACACATGGCTAAGCCTCCAAAATCCAAGACATGCTACTCATGTGTCTTCATGCTGGCTTGTCATGACAAACAAACTTATAGGCTATAAATATAGAAAATATGTCACCACATATAAAAAATTTTTGAGTTTCTAAGCATCACTAGAGTCCTTAGCTCCCACTCTTCAGGTAAGAGGTACCTTGACACCTCCTAGCCTAAGCCTCAAAAGAGTGTCAAAAATCATATTTTATTACTTCCTTTAGCATTTCAGGTAATAATCTGAAGTTAATTTTTTACAGTTCTGCATTAATTTGTTTAAGCACTGGTGAGAATATTAGAGGTGTTTGTGAAGACTCACTTAGATAATTGGAGATTTGGCCTTTCATTTTTCTTGAGTACTAAAATGTAAAGTGTTGGTTCTCAAAATTGATTTATCTGGCCCCACACTGTGGCTTGCTCATGTAATTACAGTTGGAAATAATTGATTAGAAAATGTGTTAGTCCAAAAGTAGAACTCATGTGTTTTAAGACTTTGAATGAAACGAGTTTTTCCCAGAAGACATTATTTTGAGGTAACATTGGGTAATTAATGTTAAGAGCTGAGCTGAACTGAGAGCTGAGCTGAGCTGAGCCGGCAGTTGTCAAGAGCAGCAAATTAGGACAATAAGCCAATAGTTAAGTAACAGTCAAGACTAATCACTTACTGCAATAGTCTAAACAAGAGACTAAACTGAAGAAAGTGCCAGCTCTGACCAGTGTGAGGGTCAGGTGGATTAGCACAGTTGTGGGGTTGTCTCACTGCCAAGGGAGCCCTGAAAAAAAGGCTCCTGTCATTTTATGGAACCAAGTCCCAGCAGAAGGGACAAGGGGAAAAGCTAGGAATGGAAAGTACTGAGTACTGATTCAGAATATAGAAAAGTGTCCTTAAGGCCTCACCTACCTCTCTCCTGATATGGAGGTCTCAGCTCAGATGCCTAAGGAAAACCTCAGCCTAGGAATACAAATAAGTATAAAAATACAGCCTCTGGGGGACCTGAGTCCTTGACTGCAATACCTTTAGAGATTGCAATGCACTAGCTGTGCACCAAGGCTGGTATGGTAGAACAACTTTCCCCATGGAATAAGCATTGTTTCTGTTCTGAAAGGCTTCTTTCTTCAGTAACATTGCAGTAACTCTGGAAATAGTCCATCAGTATCAACTTGAAAGGATGTCAGAGAAAACACTTATACTGTTTTCTCAGCATTAAAATTTTCTTAACATTTTGGATATACAGCCTATAATCAATGAAACTATTTAGAAAATATTATTCTCACAGGAAAAATCACAACAAAAATAGACATTTTTAAGTGAAAAATCTATTGTTGGTCCAATCTCAATCTGTAAGAGACATTTTAATTATTTTTAAATCTATATATTAGCTTTTATGGTATCACAACCACTTCTGTATTATTGGACAAGTCTTGATAATCATCTACTTGAGTATTAATGCAGACATTAGGTTAACTTAGATAAGCAGTCATACTATGCTATGTCTACACGGAACCCTTGTATTAAAACTCACACAAACGCTGATATAATCTAAGTAGTTAAACAATATATTAGTGAGGGGGGCTGTGTCCATGAACCAAGATAGTTACAAACATATAGAGATAATTGAAATAAGCATGGTTTTTCCTGCATTTGAAGAAAATCATAGAAAATCTGGATTCACAATAAGTATGCTTAATATAAAATAAATAATAGCAATCATAAATAAATTAACTATTTTGGATGAAAACTGAGCTAATACCTATGGGTAGACACAACCTGAATATAGTGTAATATGTTATTGCTCTCTGCACATATTTTGGCATTCATTACTGGACGATTCTTTTCTTGTTGTCACTTTAGCCTTTTATAAACCCAGCTTTCCTTAATAATCCTCTTAATCCTTCTCATATTTTCTGTTTTAAAACTTGTCATTGCCTTCTTTTTTCACTTATAATTTCTTTTATCCTTTTCTTACTCATTCATGTAATTCCTATGTCTTTTCTTAAACTTCAGAGTGGACTCAGTTTTCCGACTACAGAATTTTCTCCTGAATGTGTGCATAAAAATATCAAAGTTAACACCAAAAGAATGGAGTCCTTTGCTAAAATGGCAGAGCTTTGGATGGAAAATCACGGTCTCATTAAAAAATGCTTCACTTCTAAGGTCTAATAATTAAATCTGTGCAACATAGAAATGAAATTACCTTGGAAAGTATTGATATCATTATAAAATTTACTGAAAAGTTGTCATTTAACTACTCACCATAAATGTAAATGTATAGATTCAACTCTCAATGCACAATTCAGGTAAATGATCATTAAAGTTTCTTATGATTCTAACTTTTAGTAACAGAATTGTTTGGCATTTATCTTGTCAGTTTATTCAAAGCAAATTTTACTATTATTTTGAAATACATTGTATTCACTGCAAAGTATATTTTGAAACTTTGCCACACTACAGTTCCATTGTCAATTAAATATTTGAACAAAATTGAAGCTCTGTAATTCCTAGGGTTTAAATAAACTTCTTAATCTTATCAAAATTCAGTATAGCATCAAATGCATTATATTTAACATGTGTTAATTACTGCTACTTATATTAGAAAGGCTTAATGTTGTATGTCAAAACGATGGCAATCAGCATAGTGAATCTGGAAGTTGATGGTGATAATGATCAATCAATACACGGTTAAAGTCATGCTCCCTAACACAGAATAACTGTGCTATCATGGCTTATCTTCACCTTAGTTTTCTCAACTAGAAAATGGAAAAGTTTCTCTCTCATATATTATTAGGGCTAAGTAACTTAAAACATGTAACATATTTAAAACAACACTTAACACATAATGAATAAACTATTACCTGTTTTCAGCACATTTTAAATTATACTCCATGTAAGACATTGAAAATGACAAAAACAATGACATGAGTAAGGGGAAAATGACAGGAAGCTGTAAAAGGAAGCCTCACATTGAGTAACATTTAAGGCCCTTGCAAAGTTTACTAAATCGTGATAATCCTTGCCCAGTTCAACTCTACAACACTGGTAGTGTGATGGTTTTAGAACTTTGATAGAAGGATGACATACATGTATTTAAACATTTTGTATGGCACCATATTTACCAGAGAATTATACTTGATCATAGCCAAAAGGCTGATAATCAATACTACCACAGAATTATAAAAAAAATCTTTTATCCCTGCATTAATACTTCATAGTACACATGACCAAAGCATAGTTTACCACACCACTATCAGCAATAAGCAACTGGTTCCAATTTTTCTTTTTCTGCCTGTCCTGGCTTGCCAGGCTGTTATGACAAATACCACACAATGGATTTCTTAAACAACAGGAATTTCTTAGCTCACAGTTTTGAAGCTAGGAGAAGTCCAAAACTGAGACATTCTCCTTAAAGTATATAACATTGCGGTGCTGACTTGCTGGCAATCTTTGCGGTTTCCTGGCTGATATATCTGCTTCCTGTCACATGGGGATATCCTCTCTTTTCTCCTGATTGCTCTTCCAACTTCTTCCTGGTGCCTTCTTCTTATAAACCTTCCCATATTCTGGATTAAGACCCACCTTCATACCAGTGGCCACACCTTAACTAAAAATAGAGCCTTTAAGTAATCTTATTTAAATGGGTTCACACCTAGAGGAATGTGGATTAAGATTGATCTCATGTCTAAATTGGGGTACATGAACGAAAATACTGCACCACAGAATGTTAAACAAGTAAGGATGGTTTTATTCAGGTCTGCTATAACAGGGGAGAAAAAGTGGAACTCAAGGACAGCAAGCCTTTTCATAGGCTAGGAGCTGGTCTGAGGAAAAGCTCTGGAAAGTAGTAAGGGGTGTTGATTTTTGCAGTGGGTGAGTAAGTTACTGAGGTTGCATTTATGATGGTTTAGTTTCACCAAGACTGGTGAGGGATTTACTGAGGTTGCAATTAAGACCTCTCTGTCGATTTGAATAGACTTCAATAAGGAAGAGTCTCTACATTAATCTTGAGAATCACAACTATAGTGCCAATGAAAATTTTATTCAAGCATATTTAGTGCACTTTGATTGTTTTGCTTTATATCTCTTTGGTCCATTGTCTGGAGTGGTTTCCTTCTTCTCTATTCGGTGATATGTCTTCTTTGTTTAAGGACCAGAGCGAAAATTACCTTGACCTTGAAAATCTGACAATCCTCTAGGGATTACTAAATAGCCATTTGCATTTTTTTACTGGTAGAAATTTGTTTATTCTGCTGTAATGTTATTGGTTTGATTGCAGATAATTATTTGTTTATGTTTCTATCTCCCATCTAGGATGTAAGCCCCTCAAAGTCAGGCAACATTATGTACTCATCTTTGTCTGTCATGGCACTGCGTGACATGGAATAGGCATTCAAATGTAGACGTAGAATTTAACATGCTTTTTCAATTGGTTAAAATTCTAATTCTCTACTTCTTTGTTTCAAGCCTGAGGCATAATCGTTACAAGTGCAACTAAAAAATGAAATTATGGTTTAGACCCTCTGGTAGTGGTTCTTTTTGAAAGAAACTGAGGATCAATAGGAAGGAAGAAGGAGCTGTTGATGTTAATACAAAACAAAATTAAGTTCTAAATAATATAGATCTTTAGAAGGAATCTTCTAAAAATTAGAAAATAAAAACTTTCAAAAGAATTCCACTCCAATCCTCTTGTTCATTATGGTAATTCATATGAAAATTTATAACTGCAACCATTATTTATTTTCTGTTTTCTGTTACCACTAAATATGTATCTTTATAGTGCATTAATCATAAAGAATTAGCTTATGACTCCAGAAATTATTGCTATCACCTTTAGCCACTGATGCTCTAATTTACTAAGTATTTACATTCGTTATCCTAAATAATATATGATAATGAAATTGGCTTTCATTTAAGTTAAAGAAGTTTCTTTGAAGTTAGATAAAATGAGCCGATGGCCCAATAGAACTTTTTTCTTAAAATGTATATGAGCAGCTATTATTATGCCAAAATAAATATATTAATGATCAAATAGTTTATATGTAGAGGAAATAGTTTTATTTAAAATTTAAAACTCCAGAAGAATATATTATCATATATAATTTAATATGAAGATAAAAATGCAGGAAAAGAATGTTCTAGTTATTTTCTCCTTGGTACATGTATTACTGTTTTCACTTGTAATGAATGCCCTTTTTAAATTCAATATATATAGCTCCCCTCTATCATCTATCTATAGAGATGTCTATTTATCTATCTATTTATTTATGTATCATCTATTTATCCATATGCATCTATTTTATCTGAAATCTGGAAAGTTTGAATAAGTCCTTTTTTAAAACTTGTCCTGTGGATTTAAGTAACTTTGCTATTTGAACTAGAATTATTTATTTCATGGCATTATATTAATAATTAAATAAAAGGTTGTTCTAGTTTAAGCTTCATTTTAAATTAGAATTAAGAGCAGCAACACATGCACATGACTGCTTAATATTTATATATGGATATAGAGAAAATGATTTTTATATTTATTTTTCAAAGAAAAAAATTGTGCATTACATATATTTGCATTTAAAAAGATATAATTAAATACAAAAAGTTACACTGATATCCTGAAAGTAGAGTTTGCATGTTTTACTTCTAGAAGTAATACTTTTAATTATGAAACCCTGCAAAATTGATATGCTATGCAATTTTGCAACAGAATGTCTGATTCCTCTGGTTTACGTTATCTAATGTACTATTCGTTTTATCTAACTGCTTTCTCAATAGAGTAGTGCAATGATTTTTAAGAACAGGAATTAGAAGAACTAATATATAGCAATCATTTCTGGTACCCTTTTATTCATTTTGATTTTAGTGGGGCTGGTAGTAATTGTCCCCTTTTCATTTCTAATTTTAAGCATTTGTGTCCTCTCTCTTTTTCTTTTATCAGTCTAGTTTACTTACTTTATTACACCGTGCTATCTTATCTTTATTAGTCTGAACATATGAACATTAGAATATACAGTATACTCTATCTTTTGCTATTCATTGCTGTAGGATGCTGAGCAATCCCTCCAATCCCTCTCAGTAGCAGTGTTCTTCTAAAAAAAAAAAAGGCTAATAATACCTACTTTAGCTAGCATATTAAGTAATATTATATATGTATGTATAAAAGACATATATATGTACTTAATAAAGACTAGATGTTATATAAATATAAAATAGGATGGTTCATTCCTTGCATAAGTGGGTTGTTGATTCATTCTGTCCTGTAATATATATTTGTTGAGTTCTTGCTGTGTATCTGGAACTCTGACAGATACCAAGTATACAATAATATTCAAATCATACATGGCAACAGTAATATTTGCAAATGAGGATGAAGATATGAGACAAAGAAAAAATAAGTGGGGGTCGGAGTTGATCTCATGAATTAAAGTGTCTAAAGTTTTTACTATATTCTGGGGTGAGAATTTTAAATATATAAAGTATATCCATATTTGAAATTTCAAAGCTATAGCTCTGAATGCTTACATTAAAAAGGAAAAAAAGATTTCAAATCAGAGATCTAATCTGAGAATTGGAAGAACTAGAAAAAGAAGGACAAACTAAACTGAAAATTAGCAGAAGGAAGGAAATAACAAAGATTAGAGCAGAGATGAAAGAAATGAAGAATAAAAAATAAACATTAGGGATAATCAAATACACCAAACTTTGGTTCTTTAAAGACACCAATAAAAATGACAAATCTTCAACTAGACTGAAGAAGGAAAAAGAGAGAGGACACAAATGCTTAAAATCAGAAATGAAAAGGGGGAAAATTACTACCAGCCCCACTAAAATCAAAATGAATAAAAGAGGATACCATGCCCCAATGTGGGACATGACTACTGGGGATGAGCCTCCCTGGAACTGAGGGATTACTACCAAGCACCAAATAGCAATACAACTTGAAATAGACCTTGAATAAAAGGGATAAAAGGTAAAGACATATGAGTTTATATGACTAAGAGACTTCAAAGTGAGTGAGGAGGTTATCCCAGAGGTAACGCTTATGCATGCCTCAGCAGGATCTCATAGACTGCCAAAGTAGCTATACCCCAAATAGTGGGGATTCTGAGGGCTCTGGAAAAACCCACGTCTTATGGTCATGGCAGATAGCTCCAGAGTTTGGTGTCTTGCCCCTGGGCCCTATTTTGGAGTTTGTGCTTCTAAGTATGACAGAGTTGGACTCGGTTGTAACTTCTCTACACATGCCTCTTCTGTCCCTTCTATTTGTACCTACAGTTGGTGCTGAAGTTGGTAGGTGTAAGCCCAAGAGACTTGAATCTTTGGGGTGTCCATGTGCCAGCTGGGCCCTGAGCCTCAGTGGAGTTGCAACACCTACTCTCCAGTTCATTGGACTCACACGGGACAAATAACAATAGGTGAAGATGGACAACCACCATATCAAGGAACCGATAGAGTTTACAACAGCAAGCAAGAGAGTTCCATCCATCAGCCATATGGGATCAAAGCCCCCTCTCAATTAGAGGTGGAGTGAGCAGTACCATGCCAGAATCCTCAGGATTGGAATAAAATATGGACTAGAGTTGACTTACTGGTTTTCTACTATAGAATTATTGTGATTCTAGCAATGGAAGAAATTATATCATTGCTGTGGAGACAGAGACCACTGGAGGTGCTGAAGGCAGGGAGAGGGATAAAGAGGTGTAATGTGGGGGCACTTTTGGAACTTGGAATATGTCCTGAATGACATTGCAATGACAGATAGATACAAGCCATTATATATCCTGTGACAACCTACAGAATTGAGTGGAAGAAAGTGTAAACTACAATGTAAATTATAATCCATCATTAGTGGTAATGCTTCAAAATGTGTTCATTAATTGAAATGAATGTACCACACTAATGAAAGAAATTTTTAATGTGGGGATAAGTGGGAGGTGTGTGCAGTGGAGCATATGGGAATCCCTTATATTTTTTTATGTAACATTTTATGTAATCTAAGTATCTTTTAGAAAAAAATTAAAATATTTATTTTTAAAAAAAGAATACCATGAACAATTGTATGCCAAACACATTAGATAAGATAGAGGAAATGGACAAATTCATAGAAACAAATGGCCTACATTGACTGAAGAAGAAACATAAGATCAAAACAAACCAAAAGAGATTGAAACAATAATCAAAAAACTTCCAGCAAAGAACAGCCCAACACCAAATGACTTCACAGGGAATTTTATCAAACATACCAAGAAGAATTAACACAAATTCTTCTCAAACTCTTCCAAAAAACTGAAGAAAGGGAATACTACCTAATTAATTATATGAGGTTGTGGTAGTTTGCAGCTGTATGTACCCCAGAAAAACATGTTCTTAAATCTAATCCATTCCTGTGGGTATGAAGCCACTGTAAATAAGATCTTTTGGTGAGGTACTTCAGTTATGGTATGACCCACTTCAATCAGGTTGGGTCTTAATCCTCTTACTGGAGTCCTTTATATACTGAATGAAATTCAGATAAAGAGAGAGGAAGTCACAGGAAGCAAGAAGCTAAAAAAGAACCCAGAAGAGAAAGAAGAGACCAGGAGATGCTTCCATGTGGTTTGTCATACGACAGAGGGAACAAGATTCATTGGTAAACACCCTCAGAATGCCACAGTCTTCAGAAGGAAAGCATTGCTTGATGATTCCTGATTTTGACATTTCTCTGGCCTCAAAACCATATGTGAATATATTCCCATTGTTTAATCTGAACCATTTCAAAGTATTTGCTTAAGTAGCCTAGGAAACTAAAACAGAATCCAACATCACACTCATACCAAAGCCAGATAAAGATACCACAAGAAAAGGAAATTGCAGACCATATCTCTTATAAATATAGATGTAAAAATCCTAAACAAAATACCATCAAACCAAATCCAACAGCATATTAAAATAATTATACACTATAATCAAGTGAGATTTTATCCCAGGTATACAAGCATGGTTCAGCATAAGAAAATCATTAATTTAATACACCACATTAACAGAAGGAAGGAAAAAAATCATCTTCCTCAATTGATGAAGACAAGGCATTTGACAAAATCCAGCACCTCTTGATAAAGACATGCTGAAAGAAAACTAAGAAAAGATATAATATAATTATAGGCATATATTAAAAACCCACAGCCAGCATTCTTTTTAATGGTAAAAGAATGAAAGCTTTACCTCTAAAATCAGGAGCAAGACCAGAATGCCCACTAGCACCACTATTTTCAATATTGTACCTGAGTTCTTGACAGAGAAATTAAGCAAGAAATAAAAATTAAAGGCATCCCAATTGGGAAGGAGGAAGTAAAACTTTCCCAAACTGCAGATCACATGAACATTTATGTAAAAAATCCTGACAAATCCACAAAAAGCTCCTAGAGCTAATAAATTAATTCAGAAAACTGTGAGAGTGCAGGATCAATACCCAAAATCAGTAGTGTTTTTATACACTAGCAAGGAACAATTAGAATAAATCAAGAAAAGTTTCCCAATACAATAGCAAATAAGATAACTATATATTTGGAATGCATTTAACCAAGGATATAAATGACTTGTATACAGAAGATTAAAAAATATTGCAGAAAGTATTGAAAGTAAATAAATGGAATGATATCCTCTGTTTGTGGATTGGAAGACAAATATTGTTAAGATGTCAATTCTACCCAAAGCAATTTGCAGATTCAACACAATCCCAATCCAAGTTCCAATAGCTTTCTTTGCAGAAATGGAAAGTCAATCATCAAATTTGTAAGGAAGGGTAAGAGCCCTCAAAAGCCAGCCAAAGCCATCTTGAAAAATATGAATGACATTGGAGGACTCACACTTCCCAATCTTAAAACTTATTAGAAAACCATAGTAATGAAAACAGAACGGTGGGGACATTGCATGGCACTAACTGGCAGAGTTCAATATTCCCACAAAAACAAAGGAGAAAGAGCCAAAACCTATCTGAGGGACCTGCTTTTGGGGTCAGCAGACCAGAGCATTGCTACACAGCTCCCAGGATGGTGAAGAACAGAGAGGCAAGGAAGCCAAAACAACAAACGTGAGTTACCAACCCATGTGACCCTGCAATACCACTACTGGGTATATACCCAGAAGAACTGAGAGCAGTGACACAAACAGACATCTGCACACCAATGTTCATAGCCACATTATTCATCATTGCCAAAAGTTGGAAACAACCCAGGTGTCCATCAACAGATGAATGGATAAACAAACTGTGGTCTATTCACACGATGGAATATTATGCAGCTATAAGAAGAAAATGAAGTCATAAAGCATATGGCAACATGGATGAATCTGGTGGACATTATGTTGAGTGAAGCAAGCCAGACACAAAAGGACAAATACTGTATGAGTGCATTACTATGAACCAAATATATTGTGTAATATATTGTTTGATTCACACACACACAAAAAAACAAAAAAACAAACAAAAAACAAAACAACAAAAAATTTACATGTATCCATTACATTTAATTGAGAAATGTATATATTTATTCATCTGTGTTTACTTTTTAGTTTTTTATTGCTTATGTTTTCAATTATTAAATGTACAAAATAAAGTTAAAAAAAAAAAAAAAAAAGGAGTGGAAAAAAAAAAAAAAAAAAACTCTGTAGAAAGGTGCACTGATGAGCATCATCAGCTGGCCAGTCTGGAAATTGCATGGACAAAAACTGTTCTCCGTTCTGTGTCCTAACTACTGGGAAAGAATCTGTACCCCACTAGTGAGTCCTTGGCCTGATTTTGATAATGAAAGTCAGGAAATTTTAAAGACTTAGAATAAATTGAACCAAATATAAAAGAAGAGATGTGAAAAAAAAAATGGAAGAGAGAGAAATTGGCCATCAGAGTAAATTTATCAACATATTCAGATGCCTAAATATCAGCAAAATATTACAAGCCATACCAGGAAGCAGGAAAATATGGCCCAGCCTAAAGAACTAACTAAGTATACTGAAGAGATTGAATATACTGAATATACTGAAGTATACTGAGTGATTGAAGACAATCACTGATAATTACACAGCTCTCTTAAATCAATTTAAAGAATTTAAAGAAAATATGACTTAAGAAATAAAGGATATTAAGAAGACACTGGGTGAGCTTAAAGAACAATTTGAAGCCTGCAAAGAAAAGTAACAGACCTTATGGGAATGAAATATACAATGGACGAGATTAAAAATACATAAGAGTGCATTTGAATTGCTCAAAGATGAAATTAGTGATTTTGAAGACAGAACATCTGAACTGGAAAAGACAGGAGAACAGAAAGAGAAAAGAATGGGGAAAAAATGGAACAAAATCTCAGGGAATTGAATGACAATGGGAAATGCACAAACATTCACATTATCAGTGTTACAGAAGGAGAAAAGAATGGAAAACAAGCAGAAAGAATAATTGAGGAAATAGTGACTGAAAATTCCCAACCATTATGAGAGACATAAATATCAATATCCAAGAGAACAATGCATCTCAAACAGAATAAATCCAAATAGACCTACCCCAAGACACCTACTATTCAGAATGTCAAAATTAGAGACAAAGAAAGGATTCTGAAAGCAGCGAGAGAAAAGCAAAGCATCACATATGAGGGAAACTAGATAAGATTAAGTGCTGGCCTCTCATCAGAAACCATGGAGGTGAGAAGAAAGTAATATGATGTATTTCAGGTACTGAAAGAGAAAAACTACCAGCCAAGAAGTCTATATCCAACAAAACTGACCTTCAAAAATGAAGGTGAGTTCAAAGTCTTCACAGACAAACAAAAACTGATAAAATACATTACCAAAAGACCAGAATTAAAGAGATACTAAAGGGAGTGCTGCCGCCTGAAATGAAAAAAAAAAAAAAAAAACAAGGGTGAAAGATTTGGAGAAGCATTTAGAAATAAAGATTATTAGCAGGGGTAACTAAAAGGTAAGGAAACAAACAATAGAACAATATGACAACAGAGAGCCAAAGGACAAAATGGATAAAGTAAGTAATGCCTTAAAAACATTTAATGTAAATGGTATAAACTCCCCAATCAAAAGACATAGACTGATAGAATTGATAAAAAAAGTGAGCCATCTATATGTTGTCTACAAGAGACCCACGTGAGACATAAGGACACTACCAGGTTAAAAATGAAAGGTTTGAAAAAGGTATTCCATGCAAATAATAACCAAAAAAGAGCTGGAGTATCGCTACTAATATCAGGAAAAAATAGATTTCAAATGCAAAACTTTTGTAAAGGTTGAAGAAGGTCATTATATAATAATAAAAAAGGACAACTCACTAAGAAGAAATAACTATACTAAATATTTACACATTTAACCTGAGTGCCCCAAGATACATGAGGTACACACTGGCAAAACTGAAGGGAAAAAAATAGATGTTCCTACAATAATATTTGCAGACTTCAATACATCACTCTTAGTATTGGATAGAACATCTGGGCAGAGGATAAATAAAGAAATAGAGAACTTGAATAATATAGTAAATGAACTAGACCTAACAGATATCTATAGAGCATTGCACCCCAAAACAGCAGGATACACTTTCTTTTCAAGTGTTCATGAATCCTTCTCCAAGATAGACCGTATGTTGGGTCATAAGACAAGTCTCAATAAATTTAAAAAGATGGAAATTAAACAAAATACTTTCTCTGATCATAATGGAATGAAACTGGAAACAATAATAGATGGAAAAAAGAAAATTCATAAATATCTAGAGATTAAACAACACTCTCTTAAATCATCAGTGGGTCAAAGAAGAAATTGAAAGAGAATTCAGAAATATCTTGAGACAAATGAAATTGAGAACACAACATATCAAAACCTATGAGACACTGCAAAAGCAGTGCTGAGAGGGAAGTTTATAACCCGCAGTGCTTACATTAAAAAAGAAAGAGCTAAAATTGAATACCTAATGGCACACCTGGAGAAACTAAAAAAGAACAGCAAACTAATCCCAAACCAAATCAAAAGAAAGAAAGAAATAGTAAAATCAGAACAGTAATTAATGAAATAGAAAAAAAAAAAAAAAAGCAATAGAGAGACTCAGCAAAACCAAAAGTTGGTTCTTTGAGATCAACAAAGTCGACAAACCATTAGTTAGACTGACAAAGAAAAAGAGAGAAAAGATGCTAATAAATAAAATCAGAAATGAGAGTGGGAACATTATCACTGACGCTGCAGAAATAAGAGAGATCATAAGAGGATACTATGAACAACTGTATGCCAAAAATCAAGACAATGTAGTGGAGATGGACAAATTGCTAGAAAAACACAAACCGCCTACACCAATCCTAGAAGAAATAGAAGACCTCAACAAGCTAGTCAAAAGTGAAGTGATTGAAATAGTCATCAAAACCCTCCTAAAGATGAAAATCCAGGGACCACAATTGAATTTTACCAATCATTCAAATATGATCTAATACCAATCTTGCTCAAGTTTTTCCAAAAAATTGAACAGCAAAGAACACTACCAAACTCATTCTATGAAGCCAGCATCACCCTAATACCAAAACCAGATAAAGATACTACAAAAAAAGAAAATTACAAACCAATAACTCTAATGAATAGAGAGGCAAAAATCCTTAACAAAATACTTGCAAACTGAATCCAGAAGCACATTAAAAGAATTATACACCATGATCAAGTGGGTTTTATCCCAGGTAAGCAAGGGTGGGTCAACACAAGAAAACCCTTTAGTGTAATAAACCATGTTGATAAATTGAAGAAAAATCACATGATCCTCTCAATTGATGCAGAAAATGCATTTGACAAAATACAGCATCCTTTCTTGATAAAAAACACTCCAAAAGATAGGAATAGAAGGAAACTTTCTCAATATGGTAAAGAATATTTATGAAAAACCTCAGCTAACATTGTATTCAGTGGTGAAAGACTGAAAGCTTTCCCTCTGAAGTCAGGAACAAGACAAGGATGCCAACTGTCACCACTGTTATTCAATATTGTGCTAGAGGTTCTAGCTAGAGCAATTAGGCTAGACAAAGAAATAAAAGGCACCCACATAGGAAAGGAAGAATTACAACTTTCACTATTAGCTGATAATGTGATCCTATTCTAGAATCTCCTGAAAAATCCACAACAAAACTACTAGAAATAAAAGACTTGTTCAGCAATATTGTGGGATATAAGATTAATATGCAAAAATCAATAGCATTTCTATATAATACTGATGTGCAATCTGAGAAGAAAATCAGAAATAAAAATCCGTTTATAATAGCAACCAAGCAATCAAATATTCAGGAATAAACTTAACCAAGGACATAAAGGACCTGTATTCAGAAAACTACAAAACATTACTAAAACAAATTGAAGAAGACTTTAATAAATGGAAACACATTCCATGTTCATGGATTGGAAGAACAAATACTGTTAAGATGTCAGTTCTACCCAAACTGAAATACAGATTCAACAAAATCCCAATAAAATTCCCTACAGCCTTTATTTGCAGAGGAGGAAAAAACAATTATCAAATTTATTTGGAAGGGTAAGGGGTCCTGAATAGCCAAAAAGATCTTACAAAAGAAGAACAAACTTGGAGGACTTGCACTTCCAGACTTTAAAGCATATTACTTAGCTACAGTGGTAAAAACAGCATGGTACTGGCATGAAGACAGACAATTTGACCAATGAAACTGAATCTAGAACGTCAGAAATAGACAGTCACACTACAGTCAAGTGATTTTTGACAAGGTGTCAAGCCCTCTCAGTTGGGCCAGAACAGTTTGTTCAACAAATAATGATGGTATAACTGGATATGTATATCCAAAACAAAGAAAGAAGACCCCCATCTCACACTATATACAAAAAATAACCCACAGTGGATCAAGGACTTAAATATAAAGGCAACAATCATACAACTCCTAGAAGAATGTAGGAAAATATCTTCAAGTGCTTGTGGTAGGTGGTAGTTTCTTAAATCTTAGACTCAAAGCAAGAGCAACAAAAGAAAAAAGAGATAAATGGGACCTTCTCAAAATTCAACACTATTGTACCTCAAAGGATTTTGTCAAAAGGATGAAAACACAGCCAACTCAATGGGAGAAAATATTTGGCAATCACATCTCCAATAAGATTTAATGTCTATGATATACAAAGAGATCATACAACTCTATAATAAAAACACCAACAAGCCAATTTAAAAATAGGCAAAAGACTTGAAAAGACAATTGTCCAAAGAAGAAATATAAATGATGAGGAAACACATGAAAAAATATTCAACATCACTAGTGACTAGGTAAATGCAAATCAAAACTACAATGCAATATTATTTCATACCTATTAGATGGCTCCTATTATAAAGTCTGAAAACTGTAAATGTTAGAAAGAATGTGGAGAGATAGGAATGCTTATTCACTGTTGGTGGGAATGTAGAATGGTACAGCCACTGTGGAGGACTGTTTGGCAGTTCCTAAGGAATTTGAATATAGAATTGCCATGTGACTCATCAATACCATTATTAGCTATATATCCAGAAGAACTGAGAGTAGAAACATGAACAGACATCTGCACACCAGTGTTCATAGTGGCATTATTCATGATTCTCAAAAGTTGGAAACAACCCAGGTGTACATCAACTGATGAATAGAGAACAAATTGTGGAGTATACACATGATGGAATGTTATGCAGCAGTAAGAAGAAATGAAGTTGTGAAGCATATGACAACATGGATTAAACTGGCAGACTTTATGTTGAGTGAAATAAGTCAGACACAAAAGGACAAATACTGTGTGATGCACTATTATGAACTAAATATATTGTGTAAACTCATGGAGTTCATAATTAGAATTTAGGTCATGGGAAAATAGAATGATGTTAGAGAATGGAAAGCTGTAGTTTAAGCTGTGCAGAACTGGTAAATCTTTGGAAATGAATAGAAGTAGTAAAAGCATATCATTGTGTTTGTAACCTGCAGCACTATTTAATGGGTGTATTAGTCAGCCAAAGGGTTGCTGATGCAAAATACCAGAAACATGTTGGCATTTACAAAAGCGGTATTTATCTGGGGTAGAAGCCCACATAAAGCATAAGTTTCTTCCCTCACCAAAGTCTATTGCCATGTGTTGGAGCAAAAAGGCCGCTGACTTCTGCCATGAGTTCAGGCTTCTTGGGGTTCTCTCTTCCTGGGCTCTGTTTCTTTCCAGGTTCAGATCCTCTGTTTCCTCCACAAGGTCAGCTGTAGACTATGAGGCTCTCTAGGCTTTGCCTCTCTCCACTAGGCCAGCTTTGGGCTCTCAGGCGAATGGCCCGTCTCTTTTCCCAGGGCCTCCTCTCCTTACTCACGACCAAGCTTCTCTGTGTGCTTACTTCCCAGGCCTCCAGCTCAAAAATTCCAGCATCCAAAAAAACTCCAATATCAAAACTCTAAGTCTGTCCCTTGCCATGTCTTTTATTTGAGTCCCCACCCACCAAAGGGCAGGGACTCAACACCCTATTGATGTGGCCCAATCATAGCCCTAATGATAATTTAATCATGCCCAGAGGAACAGACCAGTTTAAAAGCATAATCCAATATCTATTTTTGGAATTCATAAATAATGCCAAGCTGCTACAATGGATATAACAGTGGTTGAAAGAGGAAGTCTAAAGTCATGAATATTACTAGAAGGAAAGCTAAAAACTGTAACATACTACTGTATATGAAAGTAAAACCTCATGTAAAACATGAATATGGGTATTATTGCATATATGGCTGTTTTTACAAAATATAAATACAAATATACTAGAGAGAAGGAAAATTAATAGCAGCTATGTAAAGCAGTAGAAGCATAGAGAGACAGAAGGGGTGATGAGTTTTGTTTGTTTTTTTTTTTGTTCATTATTATTATTGGAATAATGGAAGTGCTCTAAGAATGATTGAAATTATGAATGCACAAATATGTGATTATACTGAATACCATTGATTGTACACTTTGGATGGATTTATGCTTTATTAATATGTACCAATAAAATTGATTTGTTAAAAAAAACACACACAACAGAATGGTACTGGCACAAGGACAGACCTACTACAACTACTGGTATCAAATTGAGAGTTCAGAAATCAACCCTCACATTTAAGGACAACTGATTTTTGACAAGTGGCAAAAACCAGTCTATTGGGAAAGAATAACCTCTTCAATAATTGGTTTTGGGAAAACAGAATATCTGTATGCAAAAGAATGTATGTGGACCTGTACCTCACACCACATACAAAAATCAATTCAAAATGGATCAAACACCTAAAAATGAGAAGCAGAACTATCAAACTCCTAGAAGAAAACATGGATGCATCATCAGTACCTTTTGTTAGTTAATGGTTTCTTAAACTTCACACCCAAAGAACAACAAAAGAAAAAAATAGGTAAGACCTCATCAAAATTAAAAACTTTGTGCATCAAAGTACTTCAACATGAAAGTAAAAATACAACCTACACAATGGGAGAAAATATGTGTAAACCATATATCTAATAAAGGTTTAATATTCAGAATATATAAAGAAATTATTCAACTCATCAAAATAACACATACAACCCAATTTAAAAATAAGCAAAGGACCTGAAAAGATCTTTCTGCAAAGAAGTTATACAAATGGCCAAAAAGCTTATGAAATGATACTCAACAGCATCACTAGCTATTAGAACGCAAATCAATACCACAATTAGAGAACTTTGTGAGAGAGACTAGAATGACTAAAAAAAATTTTTAAACAATTTATTGAAGTATATCATTCATACATGAACATACATAAACTATAAGTGTTCAGTAAACACTGTGACTTTAAAAAACAAACATGCATAACATCATACAGGGCTCCCACACATCACCACCCCCCACAAACACCCTGCACAGTTGTGAAACATTTGTTAACAAATCATGACAGAGCATTGTCAAAGTATTACTACTAACTATAGTCTGTATCTTCCTACCCTATACTTTTTTTTAAGGATTTATTTATTTACTTTTATCCATTTTTACTATTCTCCCCCACCACCCCCTTTTTGCTGTTTCTGTGTCCATTTACTGGGCAACTCTCTGTCCGTTTCCTGCTCTCTCTTCTCATCCTTCTCCTCCTGTCTTTACTGGGATTCGATCCTCAGAATCTCTGATGTGGGAGACAGGCATCCTACCGCCTGTGCCACCTTAGTTCCTGGTTTATCGGTGCATCTCGTCTTGGCTCTCCCTTGTATCACTCTCCTGTTACATCATCATCATCTTGCTGTGTGGCTTGCGGGGCATGACGGCACACCCACTCGCAGGGCCTGGTGGTCCACACACTTTTTATGTTTTTCTTTTTAAAATTTTTACCAGGAGATCCCGGGGATTGAACCCAGGTCCCTCCTTATGGGAGACGGATGCCCCCACCCGAGCCACCTGTCCTCCTGCTATATCTCTTAAGGTTGACCAAAGATACCCAAAGTTACGGTCTTTTCCCATATAGGATGGTCATGTAATAAATCAGGCTTAGTTTATCACCAGCATTCTAAAAACCAGACTTAGGGAGAAAAACTAGGTCTGGGGACACATGCATGGTTTCTAATATAGCCAATGTTTAGCCTACCCTGATTATCACAAAATCAGGACAGCACGAATATTCACATTATGATTTTTTAAAAAATGGAAAATTCAGAGTGTTGAAGAGGATGTGTAAAAATAGGAACACTCATTCATTGCTCAAGGGAATATAAAATTGTGTAGCTGCTGTGGAAGAGAGTTTAGCAGTTCCTATGAAATTTAAGTATAGAATTACCATATGACCCAGCAATCCCACTTCTAGATATATACCCTAAGGAGTTGAAAGGAGGGACTCCAACAGATATTTGTCACTGATGTTCATAGCAGCAATATTCACAATTGCCAAAAAATGGAAGCAACCCATATATTCATCAACCACTGAACTGATAAACAAAATATTGTATATACATGCAATTGAATATTATCCAGTCATAAAAAATAATGAAGTTCTGATATATGGGACAACATGAATGAACCTCAAAGACATCAAGTTGAGTGAAATAAGCCAGACACAAAAGGAAAAATATTGCATTATTTCACTGATAGGAAATAGTTAGAATAAGCAAACTCATGAATCAAACTTTGGAATATAGTTATCAAGGGATAGGTTTGCAGCAGGGAATAGGGAGGCTTAAAATATAGAGGCATGGCAAGGCACATGTCAGCATCTGCTGTTCTCTCCCTTCTCATCCGGGTTTCATTAATTTCAGCTTCTTCCTTCCTTGGCTTTCTCTCTCTTTATCTGAATATCATTTTCTTATAAAGGACTCCAGTAATAGGATTAAAGCCCATCCGGATTGAAAAGGGTCACACCTTTAACTGAAGTAGACTTACCAAACTTGCAATGGGTTCACACTCAAAGGAATGGATTAACTTTAATAACATATTTTTCTGAGGTACATACAGTTCCAAACCATCACAGATACTAATTAGTTAAAAAGTCCTTATGCAGATTTTTTTTGTTTGCTCTTTATCATAGATTTATCTTTTGGGAATTTGAGAAATCTCTTTGGAATTTCCAGTTTGAGTACAGTAGTAAGTGACAAGAAGGAGATTTAATGGACAGCAAAAACTGTTGCTGATACTTTTAATTCAACATACACAAGTTTTCACTCAAGAAAATTAGGCCAACAAGTAGTCAGGAGCAAATAAAGAACAAGGACCCGTGAATGTGTTTGGACTGGGAGCAAAGGAGAAAAACGTTTCCAGACGAAAAGGGTAGCAGATAAAAAAGGAAACAAAGTAGCCACAGGCTAAAACGTAAATAACAAATAAATCTTCAGAATAATTAAAAACCTTTAAAATCTTTGTCCGGAAAAAAATAGGTATGATGTAACTTTAGTAAGGTAATATTCTTCCATTTAGCATTTTTCTTCAGATAATTTTCAACAATCCTACTTCTATTTTTTTCTTTAATTTCCCTGGTAATTTTGTTTGTTTTAGAGTGTGAGGCAAGCCTTTTCCCCTCCTCTGACAGTACAGTGTTCATACTTCTGCATAGTCTTTATTTTTTGTGTCTACTAACATGTTTTATGGTCAATTTTAGTTTCTAAAGTTTTAATCTATTCATTAAAACAGGCCCATTTTAAATTTTCATTTTTTCATTCCTTATTGTGAATGGTAACATGTGTAGAAAAATGCAAAAATGTGAAAGTGAAGTTTAATAACTAATTATAAAGCAAACAGCTACATAGCAACCCGGTTATGACAGAGAAAGCTGCCATGACCTAGAATGCCCAGTTTTGTCCTTATTACTCCTAGCTTCCACCCTTCCCTCTAGTGCTGGCTTTTTTCTCAATCTTATGGTAACAACTTCCTCACTTTTCTTTATTATTATTCCTTTATGAATTCCTAAGCAGTATCATGAAGTATTGTCTGTTTTTTCAAATTTTTATATAAATATATGTAATATTTCTCATCTTACTACTTTGATTCTGTGTTGTTGGTTTTAACTGCAGTCCATTGGTTTTAATTATTTTATACCATAAATTATATATTCACTTGGTTTGATGAATGTTGGTGCTATTAAGAATAATGACATTATGACCACTCTTTGCATGTCTCATGGTATACATGTTTACAAGACTTTCCAGGGGCTATCCGTATGAAGGGAATTGCTGGCTTATAGAGGATAACTTTCTATCTCTACCCCTAGATACCATTGGGACCATTCTTTCTTTGGGAAGATGTCTCAAACTCATTTTAATTTGAAATAAAAAGCCCTATCAAGGATCCCTTTTAGGATAGAGGAATATAAAATAACAAAATTGGATGGTGAAGATTGCACATTACCTTGCTCCAAATGACAATCAGAGACAGGCAGGGCCACAAGAGAGGTAAGGATGCTTCAATTACTGCAGTGCAGAGCAGAGTAATGACTTTAAAAAAAAAGGGGATCATGGGTTTATGTTGTCACCATTTTCTCACTCTGTGACTGTAAGGAAAATATTAACTTTTTTGCAAAGATTCCTTAAAATATTTTAAGTGTCTTCATCTACAGAATAGGAATACAAATAATCAAATATATTAACAGATAATAAATAATATTCAATTTCTTTAATAACATTTTAATCAACAAATAACAATTTATTTAAAAAAGAAATGCTATTGAACCTAGCAGTTAATGAAAATTCTTGGATTTTCTTGGAACAGAGTCCTATTAAAGGCAAGATTCTATAATGAATAACAGTCAATCCAAGGCACAATCAAAAAGTGGGGGGAAAGTCTATTTTTGTACTTAATTCATTTCTGAATGCTAAATCATACCAGCTTCAATTATTAAGTACTAGATGGGTTAATATTTTGAAATGAAGTATTTCCTTCTTAATGTGATATTTTCAGTTCATCATAAAGTTGATGAAGATAATGTCCTTGGCTTAGTTACTCTCCAGCAAAACTAGTTCTCTTTTCCTGCTATGTGCTTGGCAAATAATAAAAAGAAATTTTGAAAAATATAGTATTTCCCATATGAAAACATGACAGGATATCAATGCCTTGAAGTAGTGCAGCTTCTCAAAAAGCACCAAAAGCTATACATTAATTATTTTTCAGGGAATTCAATCCTTTTCTGGTGATTCTTGTATGCTTATTAATTTTCACTATAAAATTGAAAATTGATTCTCAAAATAAAAGTCTCCTAAACATAACCGATATGACTTCAACAAAAACAAAATATTAAAAGTGCATTCTCATGACAATAATAAGCTAGAAAAATTAAAGATTAAAACTAAAAATATAAGAAACTAAAATACTCTCCATGGAGTAGTAATACTTTAATTATGGAAAGACCAAAGCAAACTAGTTTTTTTAAATTTTAACAAAAAATTTTGCTTTCTTTAAATTATTAAGATTTATGATTTTTATTAAAGAATGTGATTTTTTTACATATCTGATGTATCATCCTGGCCTTTTATGAAATAATTTCTTAATAAGATTTTATTAAATGAGCTATTAGCAGAAATTTTAGTATTTCTAAATATCTGTAAATTATTTCTTTCATTCTTTCTTTTATGCCCATGTAGCCTTTAGCTTCTTTTATCACTACAATGTATTTTCTTTCATTAATAAAATAAGTTTATAAATTATTCATAGGTCTCAAGTTTTTTTTAAAGAGTTTTCATGGTCACCTCTGGTGTAAGATACATTAGAGCAAGGGTTCTTAACCTATTTTTGTTCCACAGACCCCTTTGCCAGTCAGGTGACAGCCACGAACCCCTTACTAAGCTCACACTATACTGTGTATTATTTACTAAAACTATCACACCTGCACCAACATGTCCCCAAAAGAATGTTTTTTTTTTTTTTTTAATTTCAATTCAAGCTCATGGACCCCCTGTTAAGAATCCCTGCATTAGAAGCTTTGTTGCTGCAGTGTGGACACACCTGAAACTGTTTGAATTTGTGACGTTAACAGATTTTCATGTGTAAAAGGGGCAAGGGAAGCAGTAGCTTTAGAGTTATTGCTGAGATTTTCCATGATAATTCCTGGTGTAGAGAAGAGAGGCAGTAAAGAATTTTAAAGGATGCTGATGCAGTCTTCACTAAGGCATTTCCTAATACGTTGGTGATGTGGTGTTTCCTCCAGGTAGTCTTTGTCTTGAGCTGAGTAGTCCTTGAGCTGAGGTTGCAGTAAAGTAGATCCACATTAGTCATGCTGCATCCTGAGTGTTTGTATTCCATCCTCTAGATCAGAGCTTCTCAAAATTTACTGTGCAATGAATCACCTGGTGATCTTGTTAAAATGCATATTCTGATTCAGGAAGTCTGGAGATTGGCCAAGATTCTGCAATTTTAACTAGCTCCAAAGTGATTTCAGTGTTGCTTATCATCAGACCATACTTTCAGGACCAGACTCTGTAGGATATCCTGCAAGATCTAATAGCTCAACCTCCCTAGGATTTAATTAACTCTTTAGCAGATTGTTAATATGTTTCATATACTTAAGGCGATACATTTAATCTCAAATTTTTGTGTGCATACAAATAATAATAATTTGTCCTGATTCAATCATGTATTTCATAATCTTTGGTATATACCCATGTAGTCCATTCTCCTACATACTCTGCAGACTCCTTCCATTACAAATTTCTAAGACCTTGTAAATTTTTGAGAATATATATATATATATTTTTTTTTTTTTTTTCCCTTATAGTAGATTTTACAATAATTCCTCAGAATTTTCTTGGGATTGGTACAGCATAATATATCAGGAGACAATACAAGTGGTGTGAGTGAGACTTGAGGAGAAGAGACAACCCACTTGAGGCAAATCCAGGCACTTTTACTGATTTTTTATTTCAACTATAGGTGCATCTTTGGCTAGCAAGAATTTTTCAGTGGTAATAAGAGATTCATGGTCCTTAATTTCATCTGTGTCTGCCCCATTGTCTCTTTCCTGATTCTTAGGGATCCAATCCTTCCAAACTAGAGCTCTTTCTTTACCATATTAGGCCTAATGTGGTTGTACATATAACTGGCAGAGCAGCTCTGTAACATTTGGACCAGTTCATGTCTGCCCTGAGGCTATGGAAAATACAAGATAAAACCACCTTAGAAGCCTTTACACCTTGGAAATTAAGACACTGACATATCTTTTTTTTTTTGGCAAGCTGCCCTCAAATATCTTCCCATATAAGTATCAGCCTGTACTGGATCTACAAAGAAGCCAGAGTGTAAGGGATACTGAGAGACCAGTCCATAGGTGTCAGTTTCCTGGAGTACACAGCAGAGAAGGAGATGTCAAGAAGGGATCTGGGGTGGTGGGAAATGGAGGATAAATAAGCATACTGGACAAAATCTTCATATTCAACTTGACATTTTTTGTCTGAAATATTACTTTGAACATTTTCAAGTATGCAAAAATTTGAAAGAATCATATAGTAAACATCAACATGGCTCTAGGTTCTACAATTAACATTTTGGTATATTTGTTTTTTCACATATCTACTCATTGATCCATGTTATTTTTTTATGTATTTCAAGTGTGTTGAAAATATCAGTGCATTTCAACACTGAGGAGTATGCATATCACTAACCAGAGTCCAATATTTTTTCAAGGTAAAATGTACTTTCTTTGAAATGCAGAAATCATAAGTATGCCATCAATGGTGGGAATTTTACAAATGTCTACACTTTGTAACCCAAAGTTCTATTAAGATATAAAATGTTAGAATCACCACGGACCTACTTTTAATTCTTGGATAAAAAGAATGTTATTTATTTAAAACAAAATTAAATATTTAAAATGCTATATAGAATAAAATCCTTAAACAAAATCAGTGCAAATTTGGAAAAAAATTATTACCCAGGTATTTTTAGCTCTGTGCTTTTACCATGACATGAGTGTATTTAAGATGCCTAAGCATGATAGACTGAGAAAACAAGACAAAATCTTATAGGACCTAGATAAATCAGCCTTTCTAGAACATCATTATTATTATTTTTTTACATTTAATTATTATAAGACGTAATTATCTGGAAAGGAATATGAAATATAATTATAATTATGTGAAACAAATTTATGACCACCTCTTGGGTGCTGAAGCAATATATGGATTATTTTTGTTCTTTCCTCATTCAGCTCTTCTCTTAACAATTACCATTTCTAAATGATAGAAATGGGTTGAGTTGTTTACATTGTTAAGTCTAGATTTAATATCCTCATATATTGTTAATATTCAAGGAAATACACTTTAGGTTACAATTAAATTATGGAATACTATAGTCAAATGGTACATTACCAAGAATGTTTTAAAATTATAATTGGATAGCAAAGATCTAGGTTCCCTAAAATAATCAACAGATAAATTGATCCTTTTTCAATGCAATTGATGTTAAAAAAATACCATCTAAATATACTGTTTATTTTGTTTCATACTCATTTAAAGAGTAAGCTAGAGTGTCATTGGAACTTAAATTGGACAATAGAGAAGATGCATATTTTTAGCCAAATTGTAATAATTTCCATATAAAGACCAAGATTTTCTTTCATTCTCCATCAGTTATAATTGTTGTTTAAATCCTGTGCCATTCACACATTACAATAAATTAGAAAATAGCTAGTCATTAATGCTCCTATAGTTACAAATTTTATAATATTACCAGCTTGTCTCCTAAAACTGTATTCCTGTCATTCTAAATCATATGCATACACACAAACAGACATTTCTGATCATTAACAAACTATTTTCTCAATCAGGCTTTTAAGTTTAAAAAAAAAAAAAACTTATCTTCATAACTCAACAAAAATACAGTCATGAGGTTATTGATGAAAATTTGCATTCATTCTTATGATCATGAAATTAGAAAGTAAACTTAGTGTTTACATTATCAAGATAGCTGTTTAATTATTCACCTTAATCTGAATGTATAAAGAGTTTATGAGTTAAGAATCACCACTGACCTCAAAAAAAGCAAAATCTTTTTACTTTTGAGATATTAAATAGAAAACAAATAAGTGTCCTTTCCTTTCCTCTTGCAATGTCAAAGAAAAAAAAATTAATTATATCATGTTTTGGTTCTCCAGGGAACAAAACTATATGTTCTCAAAGGCATATGGTTGGGGTAATTTTTATGCTGAATTTGGAAGCAATACAAATCTCTAAAAACACTGGACCAAGAAAATTGGATATGGCCTAATAAGCAGAGAGCACCCAAAGGTATTATTTACAGCATTTCTTAATATATAAACTATTCAAGCATTTGGCAAAGATCAAATATATTTGGAGTATGTTTTGCCTATTGAAAAGTGCAAACAGCAAATTGGGTAAATCTGCTCTCAAAGGTTTTATCTGAGTAAAATAAACATCCACCCAGACTTTTATAGAAAATCTCTTGTTTTTAAATACATTTTCAAGCTTTGGAAGGTAGAAATGCTGCATAATTTCAATTTTCTTTTAATTGTGTTTAATAAAGATTTCCCTGAATTAATCATTTCATCCTCAATGATATTCAGTATTTTTCTCAATATATTATAAACAAAGAATTCATGGTGCTTTCACAACCTCAGATTTATACCCTAACTACCTATAGTATTTAATTCTCTATTGTTTGGAGCAAAGCGGCAAATAATTCCATACTGAGACAAAACATTTTTGTTGTTTTAAGCCACTAAGTTTGTGACACTTTGTTATGGCAGCCTCAGGAAACTAAGCCAGTAATCTTGATAGCTATTGTCTCTTATTTAAAATATTACACAGAAGTCGTATTAATTTCCTTGGGAATATATTCAGGGAGAGAGGTACAGGATTCAGATTGTGTTGTGAATGGAGGATTCAGAAAGATAGTTTGGAAACTCCAATTTCATTTGTGTGTTCCCAGTCCAATTTCTGATGGGCTAGGATCAGAGAAGAGATTGGCAATGTCTTTGGCTGCTAGATTTCAGTAAAGGTAAGGGAGTAAAAAAAACCCTCCCGTTCAGTGATTAGGGTGGTGTATTAGTCAGCCAAAGGGGTGCTAATGTGAAATACCAAAAATGGGTTGGTCTTTATAAAGGGTATTTATTTGGGGTGGAAGTCCACAGATACTAGGCCATAAAGCATTAAGTTTCTTCTCTCACCAAAGTCCATTGCCACGTGTTAGAGCAAGACAGTTGCTGGCGTTTGCCAGGGTTCAGGCTTCTGGGGTTCCTCTCTTCCTGGGACTGCATTTCTCTCCGGGATTAGCTCCTGTTTCCTCCACAAGGTCAGCTGTAGGCGATCAGGCAAACGGCTTGCTTCTCTTTTCCTGTGGCCTTCTTTCCAATATCAAAACTGCTTCTCAAAACACTGCTTCAACTGTCCTTTGCCTTGCCTTTTATATTCGATTCCCCACCCACCAAGGGGTGGGGCTCAACGCCCTAATCCTAACCTAATCATGCCCAGATTAACAGATCAGTTTACAAGCATGATTCAATTATATTTTTGGAATTCATAATTACATCAAACTGCCACAGATGGATAGGAAGAGAAGAGGGATAACAAATTATCTTATGCAATATCAGGATTATTCTATGATCATCTCTATAGAAGAGAAGCTGTGCAAAACCATGTTTCCTTTCAGAAAATTATCAGTCTCTTTGGATGAATGAGGGAGAAACCTGGCACCAATCTCAGAAGGAAGGAAATCTGACAAAGCCGTTATATGTTCAATTCAAATGCTTTTGACTAAGTCCACCTGTGATAGCCCACTTACTCAGAAATTTCTTCACATTTTTCCCCCTGTCTGAATTAGGTTCATTTTATTGGGTCCTTCCAGTTCTCAGTTGTCTCGATTTTTCCACCTGTGGCATTAGCCTGAACTGAGGTGTACATATACAGAAAAGACTTCCAAGGGTCATCACAGTTTTAAGAAAATAAATTTCCAGAAACCTAACTTTCATTTGTAGTCTTTCTTGAACTTGAACTTCCTCAGAATCCTTCTGTGGTCAAGGTGTCATGCAGATTATTTTTTCCCATTCCTTTTCATAATCACCCTTTTCCCACTCTGCAAAAGAGAGCATACTCTGCTTCATGCTAAGTTTTACTATGGTGTATTGCTCTTGTTTATTAATGCCTCAGGATTCAAAGAAATGGGAAATCCAAAGTGGAACTATTCTGGGGGTGATCCTTCATCAACCAGGGCATTTAAACCTGTCGGAGGACTTCTTGTCTTTCCTGTTTTATACATTTTTGTAGTAAGGGCAAAGTATGACATTAAAAACTGCCTATTTTTTGGGACCTCCTCAAAATTAAACACTTTTGCACCTCACAGGACTTTTTCAGAAGGGTGAAAAGGCAGCCAACTCAATTGGAAAAAGTATTTGGAAATCACATATCTGATAAGGGTTTAATATCCAGGATATATAAAGAGATGTTATAACTCAACAATAAAAAGACAAATGACCCAATTAAAAAATGGGTGAAAGACTTGAATAGGCATTTATCCAAAGAAGAAATACAAATGGCAAAAAAACATATGAAGAAATGCTCCACATCACTCATGATTAGGGAAATGCAAATCAAAACTACAATGAGATATCATTTCACACCTATCAGAATGGCCACTGTTAAAAAGACAGAGAACTACAAGTGTTGGAGAAGATGTGGAGAGATAGGAACACTTCTTCACTGTTGGTGGGAATGTAGGATGGTACAACCACTATGTAGGACTGTTTGGCAGTTCCTAAAGAAGTTGAATATAGAATTGCCACATGGCTCTGCAATACCACTACTGGGTATATACCCAGAAGAACTGAGAGCAGTGACACGAACAGACATCTGCACACCGATGTTCATAGCAATATTATTCACCATTGCCAAAAGTTGGAAACAACCCAGGTGTCCATCAACAGACGAATGGATAAACAAACTGTGGTCTATTCACACAATGGAATATTATGCAGCTGTAAGAAGAAATGAAGTCATAAAGCATATGGCAACATGGATGAACCTGGAGGACATTATGTTGAGTGAAGCAAGCCAGGCACAAAAGGACAAATACTGTATGAATGCGTTACTATGAACCAAATATATTGTGTAATATATTGTTTGATTAAAAAAAAATTATATGTAAAAAAAAAAATATTCAATGAATGAGATAGAAAAGTGAAGTCTAGTACATTCCTCTTGCTTTAATATATTGACCATCCCTTGTAATATGTTCTCAGTTGTTGTAGCAGAATCTCTTGGCCCAGAGTATTGAATTACAGTAATGCCTAACCTAGTAAATGTAAGGAGGAGACTTGCTGTAAATAAGAATTTTCACCTTCACCATAAAAAAAAAAAAAAAAAAAAAAAGAACAACTGCCTATTTTTACTTGTGTAGAATATTTGATTTCAGATATATTGTAAAGTGGTACAGTAGGGTGGATGACAAACTTTTCTACCTTCCAACTATTATTAAAGTATACAACACTTTAAGGGAGAGTCCCATGACAGCACTGCATCATGGAAAGAAATATTGAAGAAGACACCTGCCAGGATTTATTTATGTTAGAATTAGAATATTTGAGGTGTTTTTCTTTAAGCATGCTGGGATATACTACTCCTCTATTAATAAACATGCCCTCTCTTCATTTTTACCATTGTATATAATAAGAACTTGGTGCAGGCATTCATTTGCCCATGTCTCCATCAGGGTGTCATTTGTATATTTTTCTGATTTCAAAGTGGAGGAACTAAAACTGATAATTTCCATATTAACTTGCAGGAGACCAACATTACATTTTCAAGCAAAAAAAAAAAAAAAAAAAAATTTCAAGAAACCTTATTGAAAGAGTATTGGATACTATATTTCCATAGTCATATTTTACCTGGATCCATTATTCCTGAGGAGTGAAAGTATTCTTGGCTTATTTATTTGTATTTTTCTTGAGTCATAATGCACAGTTCCCACTAAGGCCTTAATGTGTGTTTTTCTTGAGTCACAATGCATAGTTCCCACAAAGGCCATTCTTGCCAATGCAGTTCAGATTCAGAACCCTGCCCAGTGAGCACTGGGAAGAGATGCTGCTGAGATTTACCACACTGCCCAGATGTGAGTGCTTCCATCTCATAATGTCTACCTGAGGCATGTGGATTTGATACTAGTATTCTTCAGTTCTCAGAATGCCTGGAAATAAAATGTAAATACCCCTGGAAAGATATATTTCAATCAAGGTATTAGTGAAGATTGGACTGTAGCCATTTGAAATCAAGACTGATACACTGAAAACAGGGGGATTAAGATAATAGGTCTTTTGACAGGAAGTGTAGAAATAAATCCAGTTAGAACTCTGTAGGCAACTAATCTTAACTGACACAAGCATGAAAAGGTTGGTCAAAGTTTTAAAAAACAAAGTTTGTGTACTTCAAACTTTACCCACAGTTGCCCTTGGCTGTCATTTTGCACATTTATTTTCCATGAATTTGTAGAGAGAAATTTAGACTTCAAAATGTATATACAGAGGGAAGCGCATGTGGCTCAACTGATTGGGCTCCCATCTACCATTTAGGAAGTCCAGGGTTCGTTTCTCCGGACCTGCTGGCAAAAAGCAAGCTGGCCCATGCAGTGAGCTGGCCCGAGCGGAGACCTGGCACACGCGGAATGCTGGCTTGTGCAGGAGTGCTGGCCCTCATGGAGTCCTGGCCCAAGTGGAGACCTGGCACAGCAAGATGACTCAACAAAAGGAGACACAGAAGAGAGATAGTGAGAGATGCAGCAAATCAGGAAGCTGATGTGGCGCAAGAGATTGAGCAGCCTCTCTCCACTCCAGAAGGTCCCAAGATCAGTTCCCAGTGCTGCCTAAAGAGAAGATGAGCAGACACGGAAGAACACATAGAGAGCAGACCACGAGCACAAAACAATGGGGAGGAGGGAGGGGAATAAGTAAATAAATCTTAAATATATGTATTTATAATTCCCTTTTAACTAAAGCTGTTTTATTATTTATTTTCACATAATTATATTGTATTTTTATAATGGCAAAAATAAATTACCTGTGGTAAATCAATGAAGTGAAGATATTATAACAATAAATTGGGACAGTCAAATATGATTCTTCTATGTTAGCATACCCTAATTTATTGCCCCCTTTGATGGGCTGTGATGTTTGCTATTACTTAAAGTTAAAGCTTCTCAAATTACTATAAGAATCAGAACATCCAACTAACTTGATCATCAAAGAACATCACAAAGGAATAATATAGTGTATAAAAAACTTACGATTTTCTACAAGTCAGATTCCATTTTATATGCATTTGTAGTATAAATATATATATATATATAATATACATCCATATATGTGTGTATGTGTGTATATGTATACATAAATCTACACATGTGCACACACATACGCAGGATGCCCAACATACAGCAAGAATTCAATAAATGTTCCTTACAGTTTTCTCTACCCTCCTAGTAACATAGTTTACAATAAGTCAGTGCTCTTTAAAGATTGGCATCTTAATTACTTTTGCCCTGGTGGCTTAGTAGTATAGTTAACTGATTAGTTTAGGTTTCAATAAATGGTACTTTAAAAAATGTAATTATTTACATTTGAGAGGATAATTACCTACTTCTTTGTATAGGGCAACCAAAGTTAGAGATGAAAAAGAATAAAGAAATCAAAATACCCTTTAAGTACCCTTTTTACATGTTTTCAAAAAATCTGTTTCTTATTACAGATTATTCTTATTCCTTTTTCCTTTGAGATCTGGGAAGAAACATTTTCATTTCTATTTCCAGCATCCCAAACTCTGTACCTTCATCCATAGTGTTCTGACTCCATGATTATGCTTGCTCAGTTTACTTCATTTTAGACCGTTTAGTAATTAATTTATCAGAATGACACAGATTCCTAACTAATTTTCCTGTTTTAAAATGTGTATTTCTGCTTTGCTCCTTCTCTTGAATCATCTTTTCTCACAAGGAAAAAAAAATCCTTTCTCTCAGAAGAAAAGAAAAAACTTGTACATGACTTTCTAAATTTTCAGGTCTCAAATCTGATTTCCATTTGGAAGAGAAATTTAAAAGAAAGTGTTATTTTGAAGTTATTATATATTCCTTTCATTTTACCCAGTAGTGTCTCTTAGCATCCCAGAACTCACTAATGGGTTGCTTCTAGGTCACTTAATTCTTGTTCAACCAGGTCTGACATTTCATAAACAATGTTTTGTTTTGTTTTGGTTTTGGTTTTCTTTTGAATTTGTTGGCTGGAGGCAAAAATTCACGGGAAGGAATGGGCATCTATTTATTGTTTTATTTGAAAGATCTTTGCCTTTCTCTCCCTGAAAATATTTTGAAGCTCATTTGATTATCACAGTCATTTTTAGCAGGATAATACAATAATATTTCCATAGAGTATTGCAAAATCCTTAAGTGGGTTGTTGAAAGTGAGATAAGAATTGAAATGCCATACCAATTTCATGTCCACAAATATACTAACTGATTTATTTAGAAGTCACAAACCTTTACAAAGCTTTCTTTGAAATTATTAAATGTAATTATGTATAGACATTACTCTGCTTAAACAATTGCCATATAGGGGAAAAAATATATTTATACAGTCAAGGACTTCTGATTTTTGTTTCATTTCTTACCTACTGTGATGGTTAGGCTAATGTGTCAACTCAGCCAGGTAACTGAGTCCAGGTGTTGGGTCCAGAAAGCACTGGGCTAATTGTAGACATTTATGGACTGCGATCACCAGTGAGTTTACTGCATGGATGGCTGATTACATCTGCATCAATCAGGAAGATTACATCAGCAATGGGTGACACTTTTATCCAATCAGTTGAATGCCTTAAAAGGGGAAGTGATTTCAACATTCAGAGAGAATTTTCCAGCTCGTCTTTGGACAGCCAACTTCTCCCAAAAACTCAAGGACCTTTCATCGGACTTTCATCAGAGCCCCTGGTTTGCAGCCTGCCTGTGGAACCTGGATTTGTGCATTCCCACGGTTGCATGAGAGACTCTTATAAAATCTCATATTATTGACAGATATCTCCTGTTGATTCTGTTTCCCAAGAGAACCCTGACTAATACACCTACATTTACCATGAGTATTAGTAAATAATCCAAGAGATTTTCCTTCTATTTTCTGAGTGATTTAGTTAATTTAGCTAACACTTTCTTTTCTAGTCTCATCCCAGTAATTTCATTTGCTTAGATGTCTAAAGTGGCTCCAGACAAAGTAAAATACCTAAAAGATAAATATAAACTTTTTTTCTGTCTAAATGTAAACATTAAGTATAGAATTCTAAATTAGGTTTTTATCAAGACCCTACTTCTGTGCGCTTGAAAATAACGTGAAACCATACTCATTTCTGACACAGCAGGTTTTTGATAGCTCTGAAAAACACAGACCATCATTACTTCAGGCAAGGTGACAAGGATAATCACCTTCCATAATTCATGTTTAATACCCGAATGCCAGGGAGGAAATCATTATGTCCTTGATCCAAAATTTTAACCATACTACATCATCTGCCCTCTAGAAAATATTTGTGAGAATTACTAGAGTTATTTCAGTTCGAAGAGACTGCATTAGACTTTTGACATCTTGAAAATGTTGTAATTCAAATAATACTTGAACTGTTAACATTCAGTGTGTAAGTTCAGAGCTTCCTTATAGTAGTAACTCTCTTTGTCAGTCTAGAAGTCTGTTCATATCTTTTAACTCCACCTTTGGTCTAAAACAGTGACACCACGTGAAAAAGAATTTAAGTTGGAAATGTTTAGTATACAAATTCCACTTATGATTTTGATTAAATATAGGTTTCAGTGTGTGTACTTTCTTTGAAGTGAAATTGTTTATCATATACCTGGTATTTCTTGTCTCAAAGAAAATAATTTAAATTAATGTTTTTTATAAAAGAAGTTAAAAATGAAGATGTCTCCATGAAAAATATGATATCAGGTTTACTTCTTTAATTCATAAATGCCATAGACTTTGCTTATGTATGGTATTTTCTAATATAGTTCGTTGCACTTGAATCAAATCTGCTTTTGTCATATAAAAGTGTATGATTTTATCATGTAAATAAGGCATCCTCTTATCATATAAGCATGCTCATAAATGCCTGGTATGTGTTTTATGAGTCATGTTATCTTTCTTTTCCTTATGTTTCTAAAGAAAAAAATCATTTTCCTTTTAAATACTAAGAATCTTTTTAACATAAAGGATTGCTGCAATCTTACTGAGCAATTAAATTGCTCATAATCATTTTTAAGGAACATTATAAAGTTTCTTTAAAGCTACATGATTTTTATTCATTGTGCAGCTTATTGACGTCTAGTTCTAGGAATTACTCCTTTTGCATCCTCATACTTCTAGCCTTTGAGTCACATATAGATAGTGTGATTTAGCAGAGTTGATCTTGCTCTGATTCACAGTAAATGGACTTTCATCGTTCCCAGAAGAAAAGCCATCCAGTATGTGTTGATGTGCACAGTAATTGAGAACCAAAGTCAAATGATCAACCCCGAGGGTGTCAAATGGGCAGTTCTAGTTGCTCCAATACATAGCATACAGATATAAATTGTTGTCCTAATGAAGCTTACATTCTTGTGGAAGGAGAGAGGTTCACAATAAAAAAGAATAAGCCGAATAGTTTACACAGTATGATAGAAGTTTGCAAGAAAAAGGAAAAAAGGCAGAGTCAGACAGTTGGTGGAATGAGATGGTATTAAAATCAATGTGTTCATGGTATAGGACATATTAAGAAAGTAGCTTTTGAGCCAATATTAAAGAAGGTGAAGAGAAAAACCATAGAGTTATCTAGTGAAAGAAGATTCCAGACAAAGTGAAGATCAATCTTGTTTAAAATTATAGAATCCACCCCCGGATATTTTCTATCCACTAGCTCCAAAAATTGTGCCCTTTCCAGATATTCATTTAGCCCATCGTCTGCTAGATGTGAGTCAACATTCTAAGTGCTAACCACATACAGTGGTGGAAAACACACAACAGCTTTTTGCCTTTAAGGGACTGAAATTCTGTTTGAGGGTGACATAAATATGAAAGATAACTAATAAGTGCCCACTTGGTGATGAAGAGGGACAGGATGGAGGATGACTAGTTATGACAAGGTGATTAGGCAGGCCTCTCTAGGAAGGCCACATTTATGTTGGTACGATATGAATATCAAGTGAAATAATACTTTAAGCAATGGAAACAATCAGATGCAAAGTCCCATAGGTAGAAACAAGTACAGTGAGTTAGTAGGACATAAAGAAGGTTATTATGGCTTGACTGGGGTAGAGAGTGATAATGAGATAAAGGCATAAAGCAAGGTTAGAGGTACAGACAGGTATTAAAACATGTGAGGATTAATGGGAAAATGGAGATTTTAAGATCTACATGTGATGGAGAGCTAATCAAGGATTATAAGTATATGACTATATGATCTTCTGCACATTTTAAAACATAATTGTGGGAATTAATTATAAAGAAACAAAAACAGAAGTGGTAAAAGTAGGCAAGGAGACTATATCAGATGGTGGGAGATGACACAGGATGATGGGGGCTTGGATTAGGGTAAAGACAGTGAACATGCTGATAGCTTGACCATGTGGGGAATGGAGAAAGAAATTACCAATGATGATTCCCAGATGTTTTGTTTGAGTAACTTGGTTGGATGTGGTGAGTCTGTGGTAAGAATTAAGAATTTGATTTACATTAATTTTGGGATGCCAACCAGATATCTAAATCCTCTTGATATTAATGCAAATCATCTAATCAAATAGATATTACTTTCCTTTTTCAAATAAGGAAGAATATATAATCTATTTTATCTAGTCTGCATTATCTATTAATTAAATTATAATATTTTAAATCTCATTAAATAAATCATGTGTTTAAATATCTTGTCAAGTGGCTTTGTCTAATTCTTTATCTAAAGAGGATTATTATGGACTGTACCACAAAGACCTGTTTCTAGAACTGTTCCACACAAAAAGCAATCTTAGAACTAGTTCCCATTGACAGTATTAAACTAAGATGCAAGTTATTTCTCTTAGTAATTCTTATAATATTTATTCAGAGGAGAATATTTCACAGATTCTGTAGCCATGCTGTTATTATGTGTATTATAGCTAAGAACACAATGTAGTGGTTATTGTATTTTTATGATCTTTTACCCCTTTTATGTGTGTTTAAATGATTTTTAGAAGATGATTATGGAGATTGCCAAATACGTCTGTATGGAAGTCATTCTCTCTTATTTTATGATGCAGAATAGATCCAAGAGAATATCTTTATTCCCACCATATTAGATATATTGCCCTAAATTACTGAAAACATTTTGAGTTTGTTCTCTTTGAGAGTTGTTTAAAGTATAGAGGGAAACCATTATCATTTATAAAAGCAATAAGAATATTTAGTAATAAAGAAAACAGTTGTATATTGAAAATCACTACCACATTTATGTGCTTAGGAAATGTAAAAATCACTTGGTTTGATAATGTATGAAATAGAACATAAATTAAAGTGGAATAGGTTACTGAAACTTTGAATACATTACAAGGCTAACAATAAGTTTATCTAATCTTATATTTGCACTTTATACTTTTAAGACAAGATGATGTCTCATTTTTTAAAAGCCTCTTAAACACACAGGTGCAGCCTCTATTACCATATTTGATGTAAATTGCAAACTTACTATTTAAATACCTTTATTCCTATTTCACTGAAATTTTAATTTTGACAAGATGATTTCTTTCTTCATATGCATTTAGACAAATTTTAAATAAATTAGCTAATATGAACTTTTTTTCAGCTCAGAAGTATTCATATATAGCTTCCTTTTTAACTTAAAGTAGTTTTATTTTTCTGATTACATGTAAAATTCAGTATTTATGGAAAAGGTAAAGAAAAAAAATACAATAAAGAAACCATTTCTCAGCTATCACCACTGATATATATCCTGTCTCTTTATATACTTAGATATTTGTTATTACTACAAAAAAATAACATTTTTATTCTTTTGTAATGTCTCTTCATATACTTAGATATTTGTTATTACCACAAAAAAATAACATGTTTATTCTTTTGTATGTATCACTTGTTAATACATATCTATATCATTCCTTTAAAATGTCACAAAGGATATATTTATAATTTATGTACCATAATTTATGAGTGTTCATATTAATGTCTTTTACTATTCACTGTCTGTCTTTTAAAAGCAAGAATAAGTTAAAATTACCAACTGCTTTTAAATTTTATGCCAGTTTTTAGAGGAAAGAAATTTGTTAATAATGGAACACAAATTATTATAATAATTATTGTTTATTGAATACTTACCTCGTGTTAAGTATCCTTCTCTTAAAATCTTCTATGAGTTATGTATGTATTATTAATCCCAATTTTTAAAAATGAAGAAACAGAGGTGCAGAAAGTTTAAGTAACTTTCCCACGGTCACCAGCTAGGATTCAAATGTAAAGATGCTGAGCCAGAATCTCTGAACTATTACTTAATTATTATAATATGCTTGGGTGATGTATGGATTGTTAATTGCATTGAGTTTCTTTCACATTGGTGGAATAATTTACCAATATAACAACTGATATAGTCTTATACCCCAAATAGCATCATACCAGTAACTCCAGCCAAAGCCCTTTCATTGACTGGGATTCAAACAGGGATATCCCTGCTGGGTACTCTGGTGGGAATTTCTTGGATTGAGCCAATTTCCCAAGCATTATAAATAAGAGAGCCTCTAAAAAGAAGTTAATTGGGAGTATTGGAGTTTGCCCATAAGGAGGATTCCCTGCCACATCCCCATTGCAATGCACTTATGTCTAAGCCCTAGGGAAAATGCTGACTCTAAAGATTAAATGAACACTGTGTTTGCAATACAGTACTGTGACTTTGGTGGCTACAAACAGCATTTCTTTGTGGCCCAGGCAAAAAGTAGGACCCATATTGTAGCATAAGAGCCTGTTACACATCTTTTTATAAACACAGCATGGATGCCTATCATTCAGGACCTCAAGTCTACAAAGAAGTTCTGGTAAATCAAGGACTTCAGCATGTGATTGATAGCACCTAAACCTGAAACTGTTGAGACTTGGAGAATAAAAGCATTGCTGCTGCCCATTCATAGTGTCCCCAAGAACTTTAGCAATGGTAGTGAAGGGAACATCATAAGAGTTTAGAGGTCCTGGATTGGCCAACAAAGCATAAGTGATTAATATTAATATGATTATACTTTAGGCTGTTTATAAAAGTGGATTTGCAAGACCTGCAATATATTGGAATAATTTAGCAGAGTGTCCTTAGACCACAATTACTGGAGTTGAGAAATGGAGCATGGGTAATACTAGGAATTTGGGGTAGAAGTAATTGTAACACATAGGAAATTTTCCATTGTTAATCAAGAGCCCAGTAAATTCTCCCTAAAGAAAAATGTTCTAGCTGGTTGCAGACATAATTTGATCTATTCTATGTCTGTAGAAAAAAATACTAGCCTTGACTCAACCATTAAACGTGTGATCTTGCACTAAAATACTCACATGTCATTCATTAAATGAAAGATACATAGCAGTAATATCCCCAGGGATCTCCAATAACGTTGCAGCTATCATGTGTCAGTTGCTAATGTTCTCAGCACATAAAGTTTGAGTTTGAATTGACCATGAAGAAGAGATCTGAATGTAGCACATTATTCACTATATTAGTCTACCTGTAAACAGAAAATTTTAATCATATTTTCAAGGAAATTTTTCTTAGAACTATGCTTTACAAAATAGCTGAGCCTTGGGAATCTGTTTAGGCTCCACAGGGGCTACTACAGGAGGTGTTAGAGGGGCGAGAAATGAGGAGAGAATAAATGGTGCTTCTAATCCTTCCCTGTGACTTCAACCAGAAATAATTTGCTTTTATGTTTTTATGTGCATTAAACAAATATGTATGTGTATGTATTGGAGTTCTTCATAAGATTGCATTTAGAAAAAAAAAAAATTTCTCCCCTCTCCCCCAAAAGAGATTCACAACCATTCTCCATTATGGGGAAAATACTATTTCCTACCATACATATAACATCTATTTTACTTTCTTACTTTGGTTCCTGATTAGTTTGCATCATCAAAACGTAATTGTTCAATTTCAACAGAGATCTTCGGATTCAGCTCCAATTTCTATTTTGAAGGTTAAAATTTGCCTAGATTCAATTAGAAGAGCTATATTAACTGATTCAGTTAATCATACAGCCCTTCTCGGACTAATGTATTGGTTTGCATTACTATAATGAGTGCTTCAGATAAAGCCAATCTTCAGATGATAGAGATATAGATAGATAGATAGATGATAGATAGATAGATAGATAGATAGATAGATAGATAGATAGATAGAAAGATAGATAGAAAGATAGATAGATAGAAAGATAGATAAACTACCCTTTATTTATCCCCTTATTTTATCTAATGCCATTTCAAAACAAAACGGTAGAGACAAAAAAGAAAAAGAAAGCAAAAAGGGGAGCAGATGTAGATCACCTGCTTCTCACATACTACTAGATAAAGGCTATTGGATAGATAGATGATAGATAGATAGATAGATAGATGATAGATAGATAGATAGATAGATAGATAGATAAAGATGAATGGAGATAGATCAAGGTTGCCTAACAATATCCAATCATATAAATTCAAAGTAATAATATCATATATAAAGACACAATAATATACCTACAATAATAATACTAGTTGTTTGATAAATGCATTGCTCTCACATATGAAGAATACTTCCTAATACTTAGCAATGAAAAAAATAACGTATATATGAAAAGAAAATCATTTGGAACCAAGCTTATTTGAAATACTTCACTTTTTCTATTATTCATTGCATTACCTGACAACTTCTCATCTCTGAGAGAAATTTTCCTAATGAAAACAACTAATGATGGAATTTAGAAACAAATTCTAGCACATATTTCTGGTAAATCACCACAAGGGAAAGCAGAGAATGTGGCTTTTACAAGTAAAACAGCATTTCTATTTGCAAAGCTTAGCTGGCAGCGTGGAATCTTCCCAGTCATCTTTAGTGGATTTCCATCACTAAGGTCTTCATTAATTTTCAAAGATTGGACCTCTTCACAGAGAATTATATGTGTTTGACTCGACAGTTGGTTGATTAAATAATGAGTAGAAATGAAATTTCAGTATATGAGATACCTGACCCATGAGGCCTGTGTGGTATAACAAAAGTAGATTTTACGTTTTTAATTTTATTCTGGTTCCTTGTATATTTCCTGGCATCTTTCAGGGCCGATATACGAAGCTCTGTTATGATGATCATCCAAATACATAAAATTAGATCCCTTCAATCATTTTTAGTCCTTTACCTCCTCTACAAGGCCTCAGCCTAAATATTACTGGATAAATGTGTTAACATTAGAAGATTCCTTGAATGTGATTTATGTAAATCGATTCAATATTGAAGTTTCAGGTGTTTCTATGTTTGGATCACTTAGCAGAATATACTGTATAGTTTGCAATCTAACATTCTGACTCATAGATTTGGCACTCTTTCATTAGCTAGAATTAGAATCCTTGGCAAACTGCTTACAACTGTTCCTATAAGCCATCTATTACATTAAAAAGCATTACCCTTCAAAGACCTTTCTATAACTGTATTTGAGCAATTATTATGCAGAACACCTCATAAAAAAACCCTTAATATTGTCAATAAGTAACTCTCAGAACTACTAGATAAAGGTTATTTGAAATATCTATCAACCCATTCCTGTCTGTGAGTTCCCTTGAGACTCGCACTTGAGGGAGTGGTATAAATGTAAGTCCTTTATTGGGACAAATGTAGTTGACAGATCTCATTCTTCGAGTCATTTGGCCTTGGGATCGTATGTGAGAAATAATGACAATAATCATTGTTTGTGATAGGATCATTACTTTCTGATGTGACATAATAAACAGCTCTAGGCTATATCTTTATACCTTTCAAAATATGATGTACTAGTCATATAACTACAATTTCTTTACTTAAAAGAATATAGTTGATATTCCCATGTGTATCACTGTTTTTATTTTCTGTTTTCAAACTAATATTTATATTGTTAACTGGCACAGGAAAAGACTGAAATAAATTATTTGGAGTCAAAAGAGGATTGAATTGCACTTTAATAGAGTTTTCTTCTTTATAACTAAAATCTTTAAGTTATGGTTCATAATTCAACTTAAGATTTAAATTCTTCAGCGCTACAAGCATATATAATTATCTTTGATATAAAATTTAAAATGAGACTTTATTTCCAAACATGACTACCCCCTCTAAATTTGCTTTCATGTTATTGAGGATTAGAGACGTCACAATTTTAGTGTTTTTAATCTCTGGTGTCTCTATATAGTGCTAATCTATTCTGAATTATAAAATTTCTATAATACTAACAAAGCTTCAATAGCCAAGAATTTCTTCATATTAAAGAAAAATGAATCCCAGCAAGCTAAGAGATTCTTTATAGTCACATATACTCTGAGTGTGGAATTTTATAAAAATAAATTAATGATACTTTTATCAATAGTATATACTTATATTATCCTACATACATTTTTTTCATCTTATCTTACTCAATATCATACAACAAAAACAAGATTTCTCAGTAGATAGCCAAGATATGAGTATTTTCCATGAAAATTTATACATCGTTAAAATTATTTTGCTTTGGTTTTATATAACGTGGGAGAAATTATTTTAAAACAAATATTTATTTAAAAAGAAATGAAAAATCTCTCTCTCTAAACCATAAATGGTAAATTTCTCTCCTCTAGTTACAAGTCTTTTGGAAAAATTGGTCAAGGCAAATTTAGCTTTAATTCAGCTCTGTAACTTAGACTGATTGAAAAATTGAACAATGGGATCAGATTAGTTTTGCCCTGCTCATTTTTTCCCTTCCCTTCTTTTCCCCTCCCCTCCCCTGCCCTCCCCTCCCTTCCCCTTCCCTTTCCTTTTGTGTTTCTTTACCCTGACTTATCACAAAAATAAATTTTTTTGAAGCTTCCTCAAGAGGATCCCTGAAAGGATCATTCAGTCATTAGGGTGATTATATCAACTTCTTCCCTGGCTTTTTCACTAAAAAGATTATCTAACTCATGATTCGCCCAAGGAAAGTATCAGATAGACAGTCAGCAGTCTATACACCAGGCAGTCTCTTTTGTCTGTTCCACTTCATAGACTTCACTAAAGGATTAGATGTCTGTTCTGATAAGGAAGTATGGCAGCATTTGGAAGTATTTTTGTTGAGTTATTATAATGACAAATGGCAAAATTTCACTAAGAGAAATATTATTCTTTACTGATATAATGTTGTTTCACTTATGAGAAACATCAAACAACAACCCAGGCATTTTAATTGAAGGGTTCGAATTCATATATTGCTGACTTTTAGCTCCCAGTGTAGATTTTTTGATCAATTACCTTTAAAAAGCATTGTTTTATCAATGAGACAATGTCAAACTTAATTCCTATGACAAAAATAATTCCTAAAGGAAAATATTCATTCATGTTCTAACAAATGTTTACCTATTTAGTACTAATCATTATGGCGTCCATTTAAAAATATACATACTATACCACAGTTGTTTGTGTATTTATGTTTTACCACATTATATGATAAATAAATTTTTAAGTCACTCCAATGTTCTTTTATGTATTTCTGACAGTAAAACTCCTGACCCCACATTATTTAATCTTATACATAGGCATAAAAGGTAACAGTATCGATAAGCATGGACTTCCCTGACATGAGAAAACATTAATACTACAAATGTGGTATCTTCCAGTGGCCACCAATTCTGTTTCTCTCTCTCTCTCTCGGCAATTAGAGTCAATGGTTTTGACATACTAGAAAATTATTTATTAGAAAATGAAGTTTCAAAGATGAGAGCTTTAGGGACTCTGCCTTTTGTTAATGTACAATTGCGATGTACTACATTTTAGTTGTAACTGTTTTAGCTTGCACAAATATTTCCCTGAAAAATGCCATATAATAATAATGAAATTTTTTATTAGAGTTGATGATATTTATTTTGAATCCTTATCTGGCTTACATTCTTTTAGGATACAAACTCTTTGGCAAATACATATGTGAATTCTTTGGGATGATTTTATAGAAATCTGTGAATCATGCATATGTATATATGCATATGTAGCAATATGCAAAGACATACACACAAGATGCAGTGTGTTGAAAAGATGAATTTTAATGAGAGAAAATGTCCAAGGGAGCATAACTTAAAGTAGAAGCCTCTGACTAGAAAATATTTTGGTTTATAAATGACAAAGGAACACTATAAATTGACTTTAAGAAGCTCCTTACTCTCAGGCATTAATGGAATTTTAACTAAAAATAGATCAGTTGTGGTAAAAGAACAAAGTTCAGTCCTTCATATCACTAGTACCAATTAAGTAGTATAAATCTTAGTATGGATTTCTAAAATTAACATTTTTAAATTGGACAATCTAATGTTCAGTGAGGGATACTTAAATTGATGTACTTTTCTAAAAGTGTAAGGTTACACCCTGAAATTTTAGCTAAGCTTTTCCTTTTTTATAAGATATTTGAGTAAAGTTCTAAAAGGACATAAAAACAAACTATTACCTTATTTTTCTTCAATAAATATACCGAGATTCTCCTTTTAAAATAATGAGGAAGGCCACTAATGCATTTCATAAATTGATGTCAAGGATACTTATTCTAACATGAGTATTTTAGAAAAAAATCTTATTCTATTGGACACCTTTAATAACTCATATTGCCTGCAAACTTGTGAATCAAGGCAAATGTTCATGGTTGAAATTAAATATGTTTCTTCACGTGTGGTGAATTAAAATATGGTATATCAAACATTAAGAAAAACATTAATGAGAAATTCTTTTTATCTTTACACCAATACTATTAATATACAGTACAAAAGCAGTATAAAGGCTGTTTTGAAATAAAATGCTCTGTTTAATTTGTTGTTCAGTGGCACTTATCACATATTTGTTTGAATTGCTGTCATTCAACTATACTATGAAGTTTATTAAGCACCTATAATGTCATGTCCTGGATTTGGGTACTAGTGAGTGAAAAATAATTAAGATGCAGCCATCTCTTTAAAATTATGAGTCCGGAATTAAAAAGGAACATAGTGACAAGGATACAAGAGGATGTTTTGAGAGTAAATGAAGAAGAATGGGATGCCTAATTTGGCCTGGTGGAGCATGGGGAAGGCATCCCTTAAAAACTAGTGTTTTAGACTATCTTAAATATGGAGCAGAAAGCAGTCAGGCAGAAAAGGAGAAAAAGAGAGAGATCAAGGAAGAAAGATAAAGCATCTATCTGACTGTGAGGCCTGTGGTGGGTGTCATGTTTTCTTTTGTGACCTGGAAGAAGGTATTCAGTCAGACGTGAAATCTGGTGCCTCTGCTTGCTAGAGCTGGTATAACATGGTGTCACAAACCAGTGGCTAAAAACATCAGAGATTTATTGTCTCACAATTCTAGATGATGTAAGTCTGAAATCAAGTTGATGTAAGGACCATATTCCCCATGCATTCTGTAGGGTTCTGGTGGTAGCTTGCAAGCAATCCATGGCATTCTTTGGCATATGGCATAACTCTATCTCTGTTTCCATCACATCATCATCTTCTCTCTCTATCTGACCTTGTCTAAATTTATTCTTCCTATAAGCACACCAGTCATATTGTATTAAGGGCTCATCCTAAAACAGTTTGGTCTCATCTTAACAAATAACATCTTCAAACATCCTACTTCCAAATGAGATCCTCTTTGTGAGAGTGAGCGTTAGGATTTTAACAATTTTTTTTGGTGGGACACAATTCAATCTATAATATATGGGATGAAGTTTCTTTTTACCAATGTTAAAAAAAAATGGCATTTACCATATAGGCAAATGGGAACTTTCCAAGGAAAAAGACATTAGCATATAGAAGTTCATTAATTTTCTTAAATTCAACAATTAATATGGGGTATAGCTAAGCTTATAAGCAGGTAGCTTGGTTCCTGAGTCTATATTTTTAATTCCAAACTGCCTTAGAAGGGTGCCAAGCCCAAGGCCTGTACAACACATCAATTGTTATTGTCATGATTATTGTTAATGCTCATTTTAGTAAATAAAGTCCAAAGAGGTGATTTAATGTTTAATGTCATACAGTACAAAAGTGTTAGAAGTGCTTTTGGAACGTGCGTTTGATTTACTTCAAACTCCGTGAATGTTAAGCATGCCACGCCCTCATTTTACAATGAAAATGATGCTCTAAAAAGAGGTAGTATTTAAAGTCCAATATACATATTTTGGTAAGAACAACCAGAGTATTTGTAATCAATTATTGCCTATAAACATATTGTGTATAGTATAATATTACTATAATACTATTAGTGGATCAAATAGGGACATATTCTTATCTCTCATGCAGTTTTATATATTAAGTTATAGAATTCTATTTTTCTTTGAAAATCTTTACTTACTTTTTCATTTGTCTTATATTTTTGCAATGAATCTGGGAAAGGGCTTTTTCTTCATACATGTGCCATTAAAACAATCTCTAGACCCCAGGGATCAGAAACTAAAATGGGTACTGATTTGATATTATTTCAGTCCACCAGCAGAATCAAACACAAATCTCTGAATAAACAATCCTGAACTAGAGATCCAAGAATCACAAAGACACAGAAACATGAGTTAAGAATTTTAAAAAAGTTAAAAATCATATGAGGATCAAGATGGCAGAGTAAGATAATTAAGTGCTCTGTCCCACCACAGAAACACTGAACAACCAACAAAATCTGACAGAAATATCTTTCTCAAAGCTCCCCAAAACAGTTAAAGGGCTGAAGTAATAGGACAAGCACCAAATCAAGTGAAAGTTTACTTAACGCATAAGATCTCCTGGTGCCCTGGCTGCCCCCTCCCCCACCACTCACCACCTCCATGTGAAGCCCAGCAGGCTCCCAATGTGGGTCTGGTCCTGGCTCTGGAAGGAGCAGAGTAACCCTCTTGCACATACTGGGAGCACATAGGTCTGGCCCAGTCTGTCCAGTGGTAGCCTGAGGGTCTCACTGTCCCAGAGCTTATCCTGCATGTAGCAGGCAAATCACCAACCTCTCCTCCAGAATGTTATGAGAAAGCAGTCAAGTGGATGTCTGGCTAAAGGGATTGTTGACTGTAGAACATAATGTGTAGTGCCCTTGACCATGTGAAAGCTGTTTCCTAGGGAAGGGGGGTGGGGACATTCAGAGCCATGTAACTGTGGGAATTCCTTGCTCAAAACAAGAAGCAAGTGCAGAAAGGATCAGGGTGGGCCCTTTTTTGATCTGAAGCTGTTCTCCAAACTACTTTATGGATAAGCTCTGAAGGAAAGCACTCAGATAGGTTAATCTGCAAGTATTAGGAAAGGTGTTTTCTTTTTTTATTTTATTTTTTATTTACTCCTGGCATTCAATGAAAGCACTGTCATAACATAGGCTGGAACAGATGCTTCAGGGTCTAAAATCCAATGACAATTCTTTAAAATATTAAAATGTCCAGGTTTCAAAAAAAAGGTTACAATTTAACAAAAAAACTCAAAAAATAAAAAAACAGGAAGTGATTGCCCACACAAAGGAGAGGATTAACATATTAGAAACAATCAATGAGGAGGACCAGATCAAGTATATAGCAAACAAAGGCTTTTTAAAATGATCCTAATTTTGTTGAAAGAGCTAAAGGAAAAAATGGACAAAGAACTAAAGGAAATCAGGAAAATAAGATAAACACTGAAATGAAACAAAACAGAACTGAAGACCACAGTAAATTAAATTAAAAAAAAAAATCCCTAGTAGGGTTTAACAACAGATTGGAGCTGTCAGATGAAAGAATCAGAGAACTTTAAGACAACTGAAATAATTCAGTTTGGGAGCAACAAGAAGAAAGAATGAAAAAAAGTGAACTGAGCCTGAGAAAGTTGTGAGGCCCATCAGGCATTCCAATATATAAATTCTGGGGTCCCAGAAGGAGAAAAAAGAAAGAAATGGAATGAGAGAATATTCAAGGAAATAATGGCTGAAAACTTCCCCAATTTAACAAAAAAAATGCATGAATGTACACATTCAAGATGCGCAATGATTTCTAAATGGGATAAACTCAAATAGAAATACACTGTGGAACATTCTAATCTGTCAGTTGCCAACAATAAAGAGAGCACCTTAAAAGCTGCAAGGTTGCTACCTGTCACATACAAATAATCCTCAATAAGAATAAGTGTCTATTGCTCACCTGAAACAATGGAGGCAAGAAAGCAGTAGGATGACATATTTAGAGTGTTGAAAGCAAAATAATTTTTAAAAACTGCCAAGCAAGAAATTTGTATCTAGCAAAATTGTCTTTCAAAAATGAGGGAGGAATTAAGACATTTCCAGATAAACAAAAGTGAGGGAGTTCATCACCACTAGACTGACCCTATAAGAGATGTTGAAGACAGTTTTCAGGTTGAAAGGAAAGGACACTAGACAATAGATCAAAGTCACATGAAGAAATAAAGATCTCCAGAAAGGGTAACAATATAAGTAAATATAAATGCCAATAGTATTGTATTTCTGGTTTGTAACTCTAAAAGGCAAATACATAAAATATAATGATAAATCAGTGGTTTTGGAACCATACTTAATAAATCTATAATTTTTGACAAAACCTATGTACAGATTGGGGGAAGAGGAGTACAGAACCATAATTTTTGTATACTATTGAAGTTGACTTGGTTTTAAAGAAAACAAGGTCGTTATAGATTTATGATGTTAAATTTAAGCCCATGTTAACTACAAAGAAAATGTCTGATAATATTTTTTTTTTTTTTAAGATTTTATTTATTTATTCATTTATCCCCCCTTTGCTGCTTGTGCTCGCTGGGTCAGCCAACCACGCCGTGCGGGTGGGCTTGCCTTCACCAGGAGGCCCCGGGAACCGAACCCGGGGCCTCCCATATGGCAAACGGGAGCGCTACTGATTGAGCCACAGCCGCTTCCCAGTCTGATAATATTAGAAGTAAGTTCAGTAACAGATAATGTTGGTTTTTCATACAAAAGCAAATATTTAGAGGCTACAAAATACCCCAAAATATGAAAGAAAAAAATGTTTTTGATGAAATTACTTTGTAAAGAAGAAAAATAATTTTGTTCCAAATAGAAAACATTATATCACAACTTTGAATATCATTTTATTTATCTTCATGATGTAAATTAAGAAATGTTTTGGATTACAGATGAAGATATTGCTATCAATAAAATTAGGAGAATTGCATGCATATATACATACTGGAGTTTTCAGAAATGCAAATGTGAGTTTACTCTCTAGAGACAGAAATTAGAAGACAGGGAGCCAGGAACAGAGGACAGGGAGAATAGGGAGCTAATGCTTAATGGATATAGGGTTTCTGTTTGGGGAGATGGGAAAATTTTAGTAATGGAAGGTAGTGAGGGTACCACAATATTGTGAATGTGATTAATTCCATTGAATGGTATGCTTGGGAGTGGTTAAGATGAAGTTTTTGTTGCGTATGTTTCCACAATTAAAAAAAAAAAAAAGAAATAACACCTAAAGAGATAACAACAATTAAATGAAATACTTGATCTGGATGGGACCTAGCAAGAGAGGAGAAAAGACCCAAAGGGATATTACTGGGACATATGAATGTATTGGAATATAGACTGCAAGTTTATATAAATTTTAAGTTTCTTGAACTTGATAACTCACTTAAAGTAGTTATATAAGTGAATATCCTTCTTAAGAAAAGTACATGGAAGTATTAAGTGTTTAAGGAGCATAATGAGTACAACCTACACTAAGGTGTTTAGAAAATGGTTTGAGAGATAGATAGATGGATAGAAAGAATGATATGACAAATGTGACAAAATGTTAGAATTGGTGCATCTGGGTATCTGGGAAGAGTAAGGGTGTATTGGAGTTATCTTTATGGGGTTGTATTATTTTTGTAACTCTCCAATAGGCTTAGAAGTATTTCATAAGAACAGTTTTAAAAATTGAGAAAAAAAATCAATAGTAAGAAAAAACAATATGTATAAAAATCAGACCTAAAAGCCCTGAAGTTCAAATATAAATTAGAAAAAATATTTTTAATATTTTGAACAAAAAGAGACGATCAAAATTAATTTTAAGGAACATGCTACTAATAAATATGATCAAGAAGACTTATAAAAGAATCAAATGAAACTTCTAAAGTAAACTGCTGTAATAATAATTTGAAAAACAATGAATTGTTTCAAAACCAGAATAAGAAGCACTTAATAGAGGATTATCAAATTAGAGAGTAGGCTGAAGAAACTACAAAGGCTGCAACACAGTGATTAAGAGTGAAAATTATGAAAGAGAGATCAAAAGACATGGATTGTGGAGTAAGAAATTTATTATATTACTTAAGGATTTCCAAAATGAAAGAAGATAGTATATAGGGGAGATGGGATATTCAAAGAACTAATGGTTGAGAATTTCTCAGAATTGGTGGATCCAGAGATTCAAGAAAATCTGTCAATCTCATACCTGAATAGCAAAAATAAGCCTGCACCTAGATATACTTTTGTGAATTTGAAAACACTGAATAATGGAATGACCTAGAAGATAGGGAGAGAGAGAGGCAGATGTCCTATAACAGAAGAATAATTAAGCAAAGACCTGAATGCTCATGAACTATAATGCTGTGGGTAAAAACTCAACACATTATCAAAACTCCTTTGAATTGGAAAATACACATTTTTTTCAAATAGACATAGAGAATGTCTACAAAATAGTTTACACATACTAGACCATAAATCATTCCAAAGAATTATCACATATGGTAAATTCTCTGAACATGCCCCAGTTACTTTAAAATTCAACAACAGAGAGAAACACATTTAAGTGTAGAAAATTTAAAACACATCTTTAAATGATGTTTATGGGCATAAGAAAAAACAGCAAGTGGAATTAAAAAGTACCTAGAAATGTAGGAAAACATAAATGCTACATCTAAAACTATAAAGCAGGGAATAAAAGCATAGTAGAAAGAAATATTTAAAGTTGAAAGCTTACATTACAAAAGGAAACAAAATATGTTTTGTTTTACATTACAAAAGGAAACTAATGAGTTAAATATCTCATTTGACTTACAAAAAAATGATATTAAAAATGTTATTGTTAGACTTTATATTGCATATGGATTTTAGGGAAATAAATAATTGATAATATCATGACTACAAAATAACCAATATTATTACAATATAATATTTTGGTTGCTAAAAAAAAAAACAACTTTTCACAAATCAGGAACTGAGAGGATTTATTAAAATATTTATCATAAAATGAAGATGATGACAATGTTGCTCTAACCCTCACTTCTTCTTTTTCAACATTGTACTTGATATCCAAGCTAGTACACTGAGAAAGAGAGAAAAAATAAGGATTAGAAATGAAAATACAAAATTAACATTTGTAAATGATCTAATTTTTATAAAGGAAATCAAGTCATCTATAGGTGAATTACTAAAACTAATTAGATAATATGGTGTGTATTTTACTGTGTGAACAATATCTGAGAAGACTGAATTTATCTATATAAGAAAAAAATCACTTTTCACAATCCTTTATTATTTTTCTTCAGATTTAAAAACTTTGGAAGTCAAATTTTGTAAAGTATATTTTTCCATATACTTTTTAAATTCAAATTTACAAACATAAAGATGCTCAACTTGTCTTATCTTTTATATCAAATACTTCTATAGTAAGAGACTTTTTGCATGCTTAATAATGCTTATCTTTGTGTTCTATTATTTTCTTGGACTGGGGATAAAGACAGTGCTGAGGGAAGTTGCTTTTATGTAGGACAAATCTGGAAGGGACATTTGAACAAAGATCCCAAAATGTGAGAAAGTGAGCCACGACCTATCTGAGTGGTGGGACTTCCAAGCAGAGATGCCAGTAAGTATAAATGCCCTGAAGCATTAAAATAGATATTGTATTAAGATTAATAATTTCTTTTTGTCAAATTACATGATAAACCACAAGGCAAAAAAACTGTCTAAACTGGTCCAGATGTAATTTTTTTTTTCTTTTACATTTTGCTATCTCTTAAATTTAGATGTAACTTACAATCTCTTTCTTCCAAATAGTAGTTGGATATAGACATAGTTATCACTTGCTCATGGAAGCCCTGGACTTTATAAGGAGCTATGATATTATGGTAACAGACAGAAATATTGATATAGCTATTTCCTCTAGCAATTTCAGATTATGTGATTCATATGGGGCAAAAGTGAATTGCTGAGTTTAACTAGAAATTTGGTATTTATTCAAGCCCCCAGAAGGAAAGGAGAGAGGAACCAGGTGGTGGAGTATATTCACTAGAAAATGATCAATAATGATAGACAATTGATTCTAAACTGATTAAAGTTTAATCAGTGGAATTGAAAATTGGAGCAAGAGTGATGGACTGAAAAAAATGAATAGGGAAGTCAATGTATTGAGGTACCTTAATTTCTGGGTTTAGCACAATGCTTGACACAGAGTGAGTTAATCAATGATCTTGTGTGAATTTAAGCTCACAGTTATTGTTGAAGTGCACCCCACCACTCCAAATATAAAGACAAACAAGAAAGCCTGTTGAACAAACAAAGCTAAATTAGTTGATCAGGGGAGAAGTTCAATTTGAGCCTTAGGGAAAAGGGAAAGATAAGAGAATGTTTCTTAGAGAGTTTTGGAGGTTGTTTTTAGTTATAGTTTCACCTGGACATTAATAAGTTTTATGTGGACATGTGTTGGTCATAATTGGTATATAAAACAAGTTGTTGGAACAATGTTCTTATTTTTTAAATATATGATTCTATGTGAAGTTACAGCTCTGTGGTCTTATTTTGGGATATGAGTATGAAAAAGATAGTGTAAAACAATTTGAGCTTAAAAAATCTGTGCTACATACAGATAATTATTTAGCAAAACATTAATCCCTTTTGCAAGTCATTGTGCAATTTTGCTAACTTTGCCTTCTGTTATATTTCTCATCATACATAATTATCACTTGCATGCTATAGTGGTATCAAGATAGCTAAAAAAAAATAGTGTTTAATTTTGAAGGTTGTGTAAGTGCTCATGATCAGTTATAGAAATCAGAAAAAAATAAAATAAGACAATTTTCTGGAGAAGATGGCATTGGAATAGATAGGCTCAACTATCTCACAAAAACAATGCAAGAAGGGCAAAAAGCTGTCCAAGGGACATGCTTTGGAGCTCTGCAGGACAAGAGAGAGCTACACACCTCCTAGAAGTGTGAGAGATAGACAGATGAAGAAGCAGAAATGAAAAACATCAGTTGCTAACCCTCCCAGTCAGGAATGGCACCCATCTTCCACCCTCAAGGCGAACAGCCTGTATAAAACTTACTATAGCCAAACTGAGAGAGGAACACATGCTTTCATCTTTGGAAGGAGGGAGAATGCAGCAGAGTGGAGAGTGGCTTCTTTTCAGTGAATTTACCAGCAAAGACTGATTTGAAACTTGGCTTTGGCCAGACCATAATAAGAGACAAGTGGAGGTTCTAAGAGTCACCTCCAAGAAAATATTTGCCAATGAGTGCCATGTGCTGGCCAGCCGGTAAACTGCAAGAGAAAACTTGCTTTTAGGCATCTCTTATTCTAAACTCCTGGGAGTGGATCTGCGCTGCATTACTTAAAACCTGGCCCTATTTTTATAACCTAAGCTAAGCAATTTTAAAGACTTAGAATAAGTTGGGAAAAAAGCAATAAGCAAGAGAGAGAAATTGTCCATCAGCGTAAAGTCACCAACATATTCAGATGACTAGACATCAGTAAAAATTTATAAGCCTTTCTAGGAAACAGGAAGAGATTGCCCAGCCAAAGGAACAAACAAAATATCCTGAAGAGAGACAGGATTTAAGACAATTAATCAATGATACTCACACAAGTCTCCTAAATCAATTTTAAAAATTGAAAGAAAATATGACTAAAGAGATAAAAGGATATCAAGAAGACACAGGGTAAGCCTAAAGAACAATTTGAAAGCCTGCAAAGAAAAGTTACAGACCTTATGGGATTGAAAGACATAATGGATAAGATTAAATATATATTACAAGCAAATAAAGGAGATTTGAATTGCTTGAAGACAGAATTAATGATTTTGAAGACAGAACATCTGAATTGGAAAAGACAGGAGAACATAAAGAGAAAAGAATGGGAAAAAATTGAACAGGGACTTGGGCAATTGAATGACAATGTGAAACTCACAAACATTCACATTATCGGTGTCTCAGAAGGAGAAGAGAATGGAAAAGGGGCAGAAAGAATATTTGAGGAAGCAATAACCTAAAACTTCCCAACTCTTATGAAAGGCATAAATATCAATATGCAAGAAGGACAGCACACCCTAAACAGAATAAATCAGAATAGATTTACTCTGAGACACCTAATATTCAGAATGAAAAATATCAGAGATAAAGAAGGGATTCTGAAGGCAGCAAGAGAAAAGCAAAGCATCACATACAAGGGAACCTTGATAAGATTGATGCCAACCTCTCATCAGAAACTATGGAAGTGAAGAAAGTGGTACGATGTATTTAAGGTATTGAAAGAGAAAAACTGCCAGCCAAGAAATCTGTTTCTGACAAAACTGTCCTTCAAAAATGAGGATGAGTTCAATTCTTCACAGACAAACACAAATTGATAGAATATGTTACCAAAAACCCTGATGAGACCCAGGATTTAAGACAATTAATCAATTAATCATCACACAACTCTCCTAAATCAATTTAAAGAATTGAAAGAAAATATGACTAAAGAGATAAAGGATATTAAGAAGGTACTGGGTGAACATAAAGAACAATTTGAAAGCCTGCAAAGAAAAATGACAGAGCTAATGGGAATGAAAGACACAACAGTTGAGATTAACAATGTATTACATACCTATAACAGCAGATTTTAATTGATGGAGGAAAGAATTACTGAAATTGAGGAAAGAACACCTAAGCTTAAAAAGACAGGAGAACAGAAAGAGAAAAGAGTGGAAAAATGCAACAGGGTTTCAGGGAATTGAATGGCAATGCAAAATGTACAAACATGCATTATTGGTGTCCCACAAGGAAAAGAGAATGGAAAAGGCCAGAAAGAATATTTGAGGAAATAATTACCAAAAAATTACCAACCCTTATGGAAGGCATAAATATCAATATCCGAAAAGACAATGCACCCAAACAGAATAAATCCAAATAGACACACTCCAAGAAAACTACTATTCAGAATGATACATACCAAAGATACAGAGAGGATTCTGAAAGCAGCAAGTGAAAAGCACTCCTTCACATACAAGGGAACCTCAATAAGACTAAGTGTAGCTCTCTCATTAGAAGCCATAGGTTTGAGAAGAAAGGGTATGAGCTCTTTAAGGTACTGAAAAAGAAAAACTGCCAGACAAGAATTCTTTATACAGCAAAACTGTCCTTCATAAATGAGGGTAAGTTTAAAGTCTTCACAGACAGACAAAAACTGAGAGAGTATGTTACCAAAATATCAGATTTACAAGCAATACTAAAGATAGTGCTGAGCCAATGCTCAATCTGGGCAGAGTCTATGATAAGGTGGGTTGAGGTTAGTTTGGCAGTGGATAGGGATGATGGTGGTGCAGCGATGTGAATGGAGTCAGTGATGCTGGAGTGTGAGTGTGAGCAGGGTTGGGGGGTGAGTTGGGCTATCCATGGAGCTGGGGGGAAGGCTGAAAGAAGGAACAGGTGAACTCTGGGGAGGTAGAGGACTGTGGTTGAGAATACAATTTTGGGAGTGTTCTTTTGGCAAATATGGCAGGGGAGAGTCGTGGTACAGGGTGTCAGTGGTGGGGGGATGTGTGGGGAAGGGTGCACATGGGGCATGCCTCTATGGAATATGAATGTGTTCCTGGGGTCATAGGGTGTTATCTCAGTGGGTGGAGACCCACACAATAACCGACAGAATATTAAATTCCCATCCTGGGGAGTCCTGCTACATTCTCTAATAGAGTGGCAAGAATTTCTACATTACATAGGCTGTGCCCAATAACAGAAACAGACCAATACACCAAGCCCTCAATATTAATGTTGGTACTTATGGACCTTAATCTTGTAAAATTGAAACTTAGCTTAATAATATCTATTGCCTAAGATTTACCTCCTGAAAACCTTCTTGATACTCAAATGTGGCCTCTCTCTAAGCCAAAATCAGCAAATAAACTCACTACCTTCTCCCAACCCCCACCCCCAGCATGGGACATGATTCCTGGAGATGAGCCTCCCTGACATCAAGGAATTATTACCAAGCACCAACCAGTGATGCATTTGGAAAAAGACCTTGACCAATGGGTGGAAAAATAAATACAAAACAGTTTTTATAGCTAAGAGATTTCAAAATGAGTCAGGAGGCCATTCCAATTGGATCTAACTGCCACAGCAAACAAATCCTCAAACAGGTTTGCTCCTGAGGTCTCTAGAGACATCTGGACACTATATCATGTCTATACAAGGCACACAACCCTATAAAATCAACACCTCATCGTCAGGTCTTACCTTCAAATATATGATAACCCATTTTCCCAATGTAACACTCATTTATATTTTCCCTACACCTGATTCTTCTACCACTTTTATTTGAACCTATAATTAGCACTATACCCATTAAATATATGTCCCAGAGAATTAAATATTTGGTCTGTTCATATACCGGTTGAGCCCTGAATCTCAGCAGAGTTGAAGCCAACACTTATTCTCCATTTCATCAGACTTGCCCAGGAGGGAAGGAGGGAAGGAGAAAGGAAAAGAGGAAGGAAGGTAAGGAAGGAAAGAAGGGAAAGAGGAAGGGAGAAAGAGAGACAGACAGCATACCCAAATTAAGCAAACACAAAATTTAGTTTGATTACCTTAGTTGGGCTCTGTGTAACCATTGAAAGACTGGAAATGTAAGCTTAGATTTCCAATATAAAAATAAGCTATTCTAAGGTATGGGTAAAAATAATTTTCATTTTAGTGAACCTTGTGGACTTTCATGTATAATAATATCTGTGAGCAAATGTTGTTAAAAATCTACTAGTATTTACTCAATAGAATGAGTGTTTTTATTAGTAGAATCATAGTTATTTTTTCACTATGTAGGTTTTCAAAGTCTTTTATGTAATTTTGAATGCAAAGCTAAATAGGTCCTGAGATTTTTCTTGTTCATGTCTGTATTCTCAATGCTTAGTAAAATACCTATAATATAATAGAGTGTTAATAAATAACCATTGAAAGAATGAATAAAGAAATGAATCAATCAGTCAATTAGAAGATTTGCAAAATTGTGGGCTGAATGCAATATTAATTTATAATCCCTGCTTACTTTAACAACCTCATTTCCTACTAAACTGTGATCTACATTTCCTATCCCAGCCACACCATTTTACTCACATTTTCCTGGATGAGTTATGCCTCAGTGCTTCCCTAGCATATGTGACAACCAGAGAAAATCCTTTTTTAGCACTCCTTTTTTCTATATGACAAAATTAATTTCAATAATAATGTAATAATTTGTACCCATTGTTATTTTCTTGATTTGTTATTTTGTTTTGAAATAAACATTTTTAAAGAAAATTGAAATCAATCTGTTGATAATCTTCAAATTCAATAATATATTATGCATGAACTAAATCAAATTTGCACTTAACAATCATACATTTCACACTTGGTGTTTCTTTTCATTGTTTTAGATAATAAATACATATAAAACCCTCAAGTGCTCACATAGAATGAAATAATTGAAGTGACTTGAGTTCAGCCTCTGCATCTTCATAAATGAGCTATCATTATTAATTTGAATCTACTATTTAAAGGCAAATATATGTAGTTTGCAGAGATTGTAGGCACAAATGACACTCAAAGTTGGATTGAATGATCATGACCCTTTATGAACTTCTTTCCTAAAATCTAAATGACCGTGTTTAGGTGAATCCATGTGTGCAAGAAGCCAGCTATTTACTGAGAATTATCCAAATTAACTTCCAATTAAAATATCAATGTTGATTAAATGATAAACAATTAAATTGCTAATTTGTAGCTTATATATTTCTTAGAAAACTTTAAAAGTAACTGGCAATTGTTTGGAAGTAAACCAAGGAAGCATTTTTTTAAAGGAGTAATATCATCAACATTGTTTAGAACTGCCCACATGTTGTTAATCAAAAGGAAATATTTAATTGGTTTTATAAATTATTTTAAAAATACCTATAGGCAATTCACCCATTAAAGCCTGCATCCAGAATAAACCAATGCCCTTTTCTCTGTGCACCTGGCAATTTCCTATCTATCCTTCATGACTTATTTAAGAGCCAATTCTCTTATGAAGTCTTTCTTAATCATAACCAAGCAAAATTAAATTCTGTTTCCCCCCTGCTCCTACAGCATAAATGTTTGTACCAGTGAATTTTTCATTTTACTTGTTTTCTTTCTTGCTACTGACCACCCTGTCCCACTGTTGGCTGAAGATGATAAACATTATGTGTGTATTTGGAAAAAGTATAACCAGAGTAGAATGACATATGTGATTTTTTCAGAGAACCATATTCTAGCCATGTGAAATGACCAAGTACAGATGTAAGGTCATTTATCACATGATAATAATATCTCAAAAATTCTTAGAGAATGTGCCCAAACATGTTTTAACTATTTTATAACTATTTTAAAATATAAAATTCTGTGGCCCACATGGTCCCTTTGACTTTCTTTTATTAATATACTATTCTTACCATAGATTGTTTTTGGAAGAAGTGAATATGCAAACAATGAGGATACCAAAATATCCTGTCATTAATTAATTTCAGGTTCCTAAATGGGTATTAAAGGAGACAAGTGGGAATATATTGGCAAAAAATAAAGTGTACTAGACTTCACTGAGCCCCGGGAAGAAATGCATTTCCACTCTCCCACTTTCAAGATTCTAAGAAATCATGCCCAATTTAATTATGTGAAAGAGATTAAAAGCACTAAGATTGGAAGTTGCCTTGAAGGGAAGATTCATTTAAAGAAAAATCTAGATTGATGTGAATATAATTCACCAATTCAATTACCTGGGGGGAAATGGAGATGGGAGTTTCTAATGTAATTGTTGACAATAAAAGAAAAGAACAAGGGAAAGAGTTTAATTGAATATAGGTGAGCAGACAAAGCTTTGCTTAAATGAAAGCAAAGATCAGATGCCAGGTCTTCCCCAAAGACACAGATTTACAAAAATATTTAATGAAAGACAAACTCTACCCAGAAGGATAAAATAATGTTTTTCAAAAAAATGGAGGGACCATTAATTCAAGGTTATGTAATTCCTTAAACAAATTCCAATAGCCCATAAAGCAGTGTATTGTGTTTGTGATTTGGTAGTTAATAAACTGTAGCAAGCTCCTCTTCACTACATTTTATTTTCACCTATCAAAATTCTATTTTACTCAAGTGACAAACTGCAAGTAACATCTACCATTGTGGTAGTTTTGCCCACTGAGCTAGAATTAGCTGCAGCAACAAGTGCAACCAAAAAATATCATCTGTGTTTCTATTATATTTGAAGCAAAATGTATAGATTATATTTCCAAAAATCCATTGTATGAGAATAATAAAAAAAAAAAAAAAACATATTTTGAAATGATAACCAGTTTATTCAAGAAATCGTGCACATTTGATGGAAAAAATCTTTAAATGTGCCATTAACAAAAACATTAAAAAGCATATCACCCTTACTCCAACCCACTGAGGCATGACTATTGTAAATATTTTAATGCTGATTCTTCTAGTATCTCCTTTAAGGATATACTTGAAAGCATTTTCATATAGTGCATACTATTTTAAAACATACACTTTTCATTTGCATATACCATAATATATTTGCATGTAATTGTTTTTATGCTACTAAATTAATTTCAAAGCTTCATATAAGTCTGTGCTGTTTGATTATAACTTATTAAGTCAATCTTCAATTTGATATCATTTTAAAAAATCATGTGTATGTTCATATAATTAAATGATATACATTTGAGAACATATATTTTTAGTCATATTTCAATATATTTCCTCAGTATTAATTCCTAGACGTGGAAATGCTGAGTCGAATGTATAAATATTTTTTTATTATAAGTGAAGTATGAAAATGACCTCTCTCTAACAGTGGAATTATCTTGTCTGCCAACTATAAACTAAAAGATGGAAATATTCTAGATCTTCCCTGTCCAATATGTGGCTATTTAATAATTTCTTTTTTTTTTTAAGATTTGTTTTATTTATTTATCCCTTCCTTGCTGCTTGTGCTCGCTGTGTCCATTTGATGTGCGTTTTTCTGTGTCTGCTTGTCTCCCTTTGTTGCGTCATCTTGCTGCGCGGACTGTCAGCTCACCACGCAGCCCAGCTTGCCTTCACCAGGAGGTCCCATATGGTAAACGGAAGCCCAACCACTTGAGCTATATCCACTTCTCTATTTAACACTTTCAATGTGGCTAGAGTGACAGAGAAACTGAATTTTCAATTTTATTTAATGCAAATCTATTTAAATTTAAATAGCCACATGTGAGTAGTTTTGACTATTTTGGTCAGCACAGATATAAATCATATAGTAATTAATTTTGTAATTTGCATTTTTAATACTGTGGAGTTTAAATTATTTTTAATAAATTGATTAATCAAATGTATATTTTTTACTCTATGAGTTAGTTATTTGTGATATTTCTCTAATTTCCTACTGGAGTGTTCCAGAGGAAATTTGGAGAAAAAAAATAAAAGAAAAATAAAAGAAACAATGAACACATCTGTATGCATAGTTTAGCAGTTTGGCCCAATCAGGAGCAATCACATAGCAAGTTAAACTGGAGAAGTTTAATATAAAGAATTATTGATTATGATAAAAGAGTAACTATAAAATATAGTAAAACTCTAAAGGAAACCTAGGACTGAGGGTGAGATCCCAAAGAAGGACAAACTTGGAAGAGGTTCAGGTCTTGACAGAGAAAGTTTGGTTCTACCCAGTGGATAGCAGAGAAGTTCCCTGATTTGGTTAGCTGGGAGTCATGATTTTTTTTTGAGCAAGCAGACGGCTACACTCCAGAGAGCAGGTAGGGGAGCAAGCAATCACCAACCAGTGATGTGGGTGCAGGTACCTGTGGGGCAAGAGGCATTCAGAGCAGCAGATAGGGTGGAGGCTTGCCAAGGAGTCCAGGGAAGGAATTGCATCCAAGTCATGCTAAGTTCAGTTTTCTTTTCTATAGGACTGCAAACATGTTATTGCAAGCAAGACTGCATAATGCACACATGGTCTTTGAACATCCTTGTTATGTGTGAAAATTTTTCATGCTTATGGGTCCCTCTTTCCCACAGGAAAAGCCACAGAGTACTGAGAATATTTTCTAGCTGTAGCTGAAGCTAATTTACAGTTGTATGAGCTAGGCAACCTCAATCACAATCATATGTTTAAAACTTAAATTAAGAGGAACACAATTTGATAAAGAAAACTCACTGTGGATTCCATTTTTCCGGTGCTGTAGCAGAGGATGTCCAAATTTGGGAACAGTAAACATTGCAAAATTGACTTAATGGCACAGAGAGGCATTTTTGTTAGCAGAAGTAGGGTTGCAATAAATGAATGTCCTGACAGCATGGTCAATTGTATCATTTTGGTCTCTTCAGGCCAATTCTATACGACACTTATACCTGTCTTCTGGTAGCTTAATCTTGAGCCTCGCTCTCCAGCCTCTAAAAATATCATACACACACACAGACACATTGCTTTATATCCTTCATGTATTTTTTCCTTGCTTAATCAGTTATGGCCAGCTTCTTTTCTGTACAATTAAAATGTTGATTGATACAGAAATTTATTCTAAAACAGGCTGTGGACTTCAAAACCTCACAGAAACTGAAAGATTATGAAGTTGGTTATGTGGACTAGTTGAGGATGATGGCTATAAAATTTTAGGTAGCTATTACTAACAGATAGCACTGCTAATGTATGGCATGTAGTGGGGAAACAGTTAAAGTTTATTATGTGATCATCAGGAAAAAAAAAGTAGTGTCTAAGCTTTCAGGGAACAAAGGCATCATTGACATAGAATAGTGATTATTATGAAATAGCCAAGGATTTTGATTGATTATTTACTGTACTAGATAGCTCTAGGAAAAAAATAGCTAAACAGAAAGAAAAAAAAATCAACCCCAAAACGATCATTTCTCTTATGAAAGAAAAGAAAGATCAAACAATATCTACAAATACCTTTAAAGAACATCATATCACTTGCAACTACAGTGCCAGAAAAGATGAGTATCAAACTAAAAAGCTTTATTTTGTTGGTTTCCAAAACTTAAAGATGCTGGAGGTTCTTGATTGAGTCAGTTTCCTTGCAAGTTATTTCCAGTTTTCACCTCTGACTCCATACAACTGAGAGACTCCAGATATAAAACTAGAATAAGTTTCAGCATATCCCAGGCTTTCCTACAAAAACAACAAGAGCTTAAGTTTTCCTACAAAAAGGACAAGAGACTGCTCATTTGAGTTGCATATAACCTTGAAGGAATTGTGGGAAGGGATTTTGAAGGTGTTCAAGAAAACAGAAACATATCTTAGATGAGTTGAATTTGTCAATAAAAGAAACCAGGAATTCTGGACGTGTATGGAAGTTTGTGTTTTTGTTCAGTGATGCATCCAAGAAGACTACAATCGACTGATTCTTAATCTGTATCCCATAAACATTTTTAAAATAAGTGTACTAATTCTAGAAGATGCAAATTGTATATGATTATTTAAACTATAATTAGATGGAGTGGATACAATGATGTCACACCCTTGATAAAATGAGATGCACGTGAAGGTCACCTTAAGTGCTATTTTTAAAAGTATTCATGCCTAGTATCCACACCCAGAAATTCTAATTCAATTGTGCGGTGAAGTTCCAAAATTGTAATTCTCTGGTGATACAGAATAAGGAATTCTCAATGACCAAGAAATAAATTTTGGAGCAGATGTATCATATGCACCTGTTTATCCACCTCAAATTACATACCACAAAAGAACCCAGAAAACATTAATTTCTCACAGGCTTACAAATCATTAGAGGTTGTGATAATCATATTAAGTGCCATTTTCTATTGTTTTAGGTCAAAGAGCCCTAAAGTGGTCACTAAAACCAAAAAGATGATCAGCCCACTAAGGTAATACTTGATTTGTAAAACAGAAGAACATCTCGATCTGGTTATCAGACGTGTGATTTGAGTCCCTATAAAAAAAGCGGACCCCACTTCCAGAGTTGTATCAGCCCACAGACACGGAGTCCCTGGAGTGAGCTGGAGACTAGGAACACTTGATAAGGTCACAAGTGTAGACGATATCGGTGCCCTTTACTTCATGCCTGGAACATGGGCCCTCTGCCTAAGGGTGGACACATGAAGACTAAACCCACACACTAAGCGTTACTCCATCAAGGATGGTGGGGGATGAGATTCTTGATGGTTTTGTTAATGAACATTCATTTATACTGTGGTTTTTAAGAGCACAACTCTGTTCAAGACAAAGAGAAAATACTCAAGGCAGCAAGAGAAAAGAGAACCATAACACACAAGGGAAGCACAATAAGATTAAGTGCTGATTTCTCATCTGAAACCACGGAGGCAAGAAGACAGTGGTAAGACGTAGTCAAAGTACTAAAAGAAAAAAACTTCCAGCCATGAATTCTCTATCCAGCAAAACTGGCATTCAAAAATGATGGAGAGTTCAAAATATTCACATATAAACAGAAATTAAGAGTGTGCCAATAAGAAACCTGCACCTCAAGAAATACTAAAGGAAGTTCTACAAGTTGAAAGAAAAAAAACAAGGGAGAAAGAGTTGGAGGAGAGTTTAAAAACAACTAAAAAGACAAAAACAGAAACAAAACAATGTATGACATATATTAACCCAAAGAAAATATGGCTGAAGTAAGAAATTCATTGAGAGTGATAACACTGAATGTTAATGGATTAAATTCACCACTCAAGAGACACAGATTAGCAGAATGGATAAGGAAACAGGATCCATCTATATGCTGTCCACAAAAACCCACCTTCAACCCAGGGATTCAAGGTGGCTGAAAGTGAATGGATGGAAAACAATTTTACAAGCTAGCAATAGACAAAAAAGGGCAGGAGTAGCTATTCTAATATCAGACAAAATAGACTTTAAATGCAAAACTATAGGTAGAGACAAAGATGGACACTATATATTAGTAAAAGGTGTAATATCTCAAGAAGAGAGAACAATCATAAACATTTATGCACCTATTCGGGGTGGCCAAAAATACATGAGGCAAACTCTGGAAAAACTAAGTGGAGAAATAAATGCCTCTATAATTATAGTGGGGGACTTTAATATACCATTATCATCATTAGACAGAACATCTAGATAGAGAATCAATAAAGAAACAAAGAATCTGAACAATACATTAGAGGACCTGGACTTAATAGACATATACAGAACACTACACTCAAAAAGAGCAGGATTTACATTCTTCTCCAGTGCACATGGATCATACTCCAAGATACACCACATGCTATGCCACAGAACAACCCTCAATGAATTCAGAAAGATTGAGATTATACAAAGTAATTTCTCTGACCACAATGGAATGAAATTGGAAATCACCAACGGCCAGAGAATCAGATTAGGCACAAAGATATGGAAGTTCAACAACGCACCCTTAGACAAACAGTGGGTCAAGGAGAAAATTTCAAAAGAAATCAGTTACTACCTTGAAACTAATGAAAATGACAACACAACATATCAAAACCTATGAGATGCAATGAAAGCTGTCCTGAGAGGGAAGTTCATAGCCATAAATACATATTTTAAAAAATAAGAAAGAACTAAAATTGAAGACCTAACTGCACACGTGGAGGAATTGGAAAAACAACAACAAACTAAAGCTAAAGGAAGTAGAAAGGAGGAAATAACAAAGATTAGAACAGAACTAAATGAAATAGAGAATAAGACAGCACTAGAAAAAATAAACAAAACCAAAAGCTTGTTCTTTGAGAAGATCAATAAAATTGACAAACATTTAGCCAGACTAACAAAGAAAAAGAGAGAACAGACGCAAATATACAAAATAAGGAATAAAAAAGGGATATCACTACTGACCCCACAGAAATAAAGAGTATCATAAGAGGATACTTTGAAAAAGTATATGCCAACAAGTATGATAATTTAGAGGAAATGGACAAGTTTCTAGAAACTCAGAAACAACCTACATTGATGAAAGAAGAAATTGATGAATTTAACAGTCCAATTACAAGTAAAAACCTCCCAACTAAGAAGAGCCCAGGACCAGATGGCTTCACAGCTGAATTCTACCAAACATTCCAGAAAGAGCTAACACCAATTCTGCTTAAGCTCTTCCAAAAAATAGAAGTAGAAAGAATATTGCCTAACTCATTCTACGATGCCAAAATTACCCTAATACCAAAACCAAACAAAGACACCACAAGAAAGGAAAATTACAAACCAATTTCTCTAATGAACCTAAATGCTAAAATCCTCAACAAAATACTCACTAATCGCATTCAACAACATATCAAAAGGATTATATACCATGACCAAGTGGGTTTCATCCCGGGTATGCAAGGATGGCTCAATATAAGAAAACCAATCAATGCAATACACCACATGAACTGATCGAAAGAAAAAAATCACATGATCATCTTTATAGATGCAGAAAAAGCATTTGACAAAATACATCCTTTTCTGATTAAAAAAACTGCAAAAGATAGGAATAGAAAGAAAGTTCCTGAATATGATAAAAGGTATATATGAAAAACCCAAAGCTAACATAATCTTCAACGGTCAAATCCTAAAAGCCTTCTCTATGAGATCGGGAACAAGACAAGGATGCCCACTATCACCACTACTATTTAACATTGTCTTAGAAGTACTTGCTCGAGCACTGAGGCAAGAAAAAGATATAAAAGGCATCTAAATTGGAAAAGAAGAAGTAAAAATTTCATTATTTCCAGACGACATGATCCTATATGTAGAAAGCCCTGAGAAATCTACAACAAAGCTTCTAGAACTTATAAAGGAGTTCAGTAATGTTGCAAGCTATAAGATCATTGCTCAAAAATCAGTGGCATTTCTGTACACCAATAAAGAGCAATCTAAGGAGAAAATCAAGAAAAAAATACCATTTACAATATTAACTAAAAGAATCAAATACGTAGGAATAAATTTAACTAAAGATGTAAAGAACTTATATACAAAAAACTACACAACACTGTTAAAGGAAATCAAAGAAGACTTCAATAAATGGAAGAATATTCCCTGTTCATGGATAAGAAAACTAAATATCATCAAGATTTCTATTCTACCCAAACTAATCTACAGAATTAATGCAATCCCAATAAAAATCAACACTGTATTTTTTAAGGAACTGGATAAACTAACTACAAAATATATTTGGAAAGTTAAGAGGCCCCGAATTGCCAAAGACATAGTGAAAAAAAAAATGAAGTTGGAGGTATCACATTACCTGAATTTAAAACATACTACAAAGCTACAGTGCTCAAAACTGCATGGTATTGGCACAAGGATAGACATATTAACCAATGGAACCAAATTGAGAGTTCTGACATAGGTCCTCGCATATACAGTCATTGATATTTGACAAGGCACCAAGCCCACTCAGTTGGGAGAGAATGGCCTCTTTAACAAGTGGTGCTTGGAGAACTGGATATCAATATCCAAAAGAATGAGAGAGGAATACCATTTCACACCTTATACAAAAATCAACTCAAGATGCATCAAAGATTTAAATATAAGAGCCAAAACCATAAAGACCTTGGAAGATAATGTAGGGGAGCATCTACAGTATCTTGTAATAGGAAATGGTTTCATGAACTTCACACCCAAAGCACAAGCAGCAAAAGAAAAAATAGATAAATGGGATCTCCTCAAAATTAAAAACTTCTGCACCTCAAAGGACATTATTAAGAAAATTAAAAGGCAGCCTACCCTATGGGAGAAAATATTTGGCAACCATATTTCTGATAGGAGCCTAATATCCTGCATATATAAAGAAATCCTACACCTCGAAAATAAAAAGACAAGCAACCCATTTAAAAAATGGGCAAGTGACCTGAAAAGACAATTCTCCAAGGAAGAAAGACAAATGGCTAAAAAGCACATGAAAAAATGCTCAACATCGCTAGCTATTAGAGAAATGCAAATCAAAACTACAATGAGATACCATCTTACATCCATCAGAATGGCAGCTATTAAAAAAAAAAAAAAAGCAGAATATAAGTGTTGGACGGATGTGGAGGAATAGGAACCCTCGACCACTGCTGGTGGGATTGTGGAATGGTCCAGTACTGTGGAGGACAGTTTGACAGTTCCTCAGAAAACTAACAATAGATCTTCCATATGATCCACAAATTCCAATGCTGGGTATATATCCAGAAGAACTGAAAGCAAAGACAAGAACAGATATATACACACCAATGTTTCATAGCAGCATTGTTCACAATTGCAAAAAGTTGGAATCAGCCCCGGTGCGCATCAACAGATTAATGGATAAACAAAATGTGGTACATACAGACAATGGAATATTACTCAGCTGTAAGAAGGAGTAAAGTGCTAACACATGGAATAACATGATGAATCTTGAAGACCTTATGTTGAGTGAAGCAAGCCAGGCATTGAAGGATGAACTGCATATGGCCTCACTGATTTGAATTGAGGAAAGTGAGCAGTCTCTGAGAACCAGTGTCTGAAAGATAGGTTAACAAGGGAGAGAAAGAGAAGAGTAGGTTGTGAGCCATCACCCATACGGACATAATCTATGGTAAAGTGATAGAGTATAGTTGCATATTGAAGGATAGGACACCTGTGTAGTGATAATTAATGGGTTTGGTTGTGCAGGGTTGATAGGTGGGTAGATTAGGAAGGGCGGGTTAGAATACCCAGGATTCTGAGGGGAGAGATGGGAGGGGGACTAGGTGAACATGGGATTTGTGGGTATGATGTTGAAAGTGCAGGGGTGGGAATGCTCTTATGGCAGTATTACAAGGTAGTATCACTGGTTTAGGGTGTAGGTTGCGGGGACGCTCAGGAAGGGGTGCATCTGGAGCAGGCTTCTGGGGAGTGTGTGAGTGTTCATCCTGTCATAATGTGTTGTGTTGGGGAGTGGAGACGCACACAGTGAGTGGGAAGAAGATGGACCCCTATCTTTGGGAGGACCGATTCACCCCGAAACAGACAGGTGGGTGTCTCTTAGGTACAAGGGTGGATCCTAATAGGAGAGGATAATCAGCATGTCAAGACCTCTTGTTGCATGTAGCTATGAATCTTGTCATCCAATGAGTCAAGACAGGGGAGTATCATGAGCCCCAGGGAGATGGGGAGGAAGGAACAGAAAAGAAAAAACAGGGGGTATGTAGTGTATTCACATTTTGTGGGAAATGTTTTTCATTACCTTACAGTAATGGACACAGGACATCATAAATATCATCAAAAATTATTAAACTGTACCATCTAAATAGTAAACTATACTGTAAACCATTGACAGTGTTTAGTAGCTATGCTTCACTAGCTGTATAACAGTTACAACAATGCTACCATCCACATAAAAAAGGTTTCAATATGAGTGAGGAAAGGGGAAGCAGGTGGGTATTTGGGAGTTTCTAGTATTCTGTGTAGGACTTTGCTGTGACCTAAAACTTCTTTGAAAATCAAATGAAAATTCGGGAGACACTGGGGAGTGAGAGGGGGCAGGTGCCACAGTACCAGCTGGATACCTGATAATGCAGTGATAAAAGGAAAATGTTAAAAAAAAATTTTTAATGATTTTTCTGTTTTTTTTTTCCCACTTTTTGAATATCCCAATCCTTTAATTTTATTTTATTTCTAGTGGTTTTTTTTTTTTTTAAGTTTCCATGTATTTTGTCTCTTATATTTAAACTTATCTTTATTATTTCATTTTCCTATTAATTTTATTTGGCTATTATATGGGCTTCATCTTCAAGGAAGATTTGGTCCACAGAAGGGTTACAGAGGGGGCAGGAGAGGATCATTGGTGGGGGGTGTCTGGGATGGGGGTTTCATGGGAGGAAGTTCACCTGAATATACATGAAAGATATATAAAATTGTTCATATGATCAAGGAGTGGGACATGGTCACAGTGGGTAGACAATCACTCAATAAATGAGGGAACACTGAATTCCCAGCCTGGAGAGCTCTGCCACATTCTCCAAGGGAGCAGAAACAGTCCGCCGAGTGCAGGGGCAGTGTCTGGCAAAGGAGGAGGGTCCACTGATGGGTTCTTGATATTGATGACTAGCCTTATGAGTCTTTGTTCTTGTAATTGAAACCTAACCTACTGTTATGTGGTGCCTAAGGGTTGCCACTTGAAAGCCTCCTTGTTACTCAAATTTGGCCTCTCTCTAAGCCAAATTCAGCATATGAATGCATTACTTTCCCCCAACGTGGGACATGACTCCTGGGGATGAGCCTCCCTGGCAAGGAGGGATTAATACCAAGTGCCAACTGGCAACACGACTGGAAAAAGACCTTGAATAAAAGGAGGAAAAGGTAAAGACAAATGAGTTCATGTGGCTAAGAGACTTCAAAGAGAGTCGGGAGGTCATCCCAGAAGTAACGCTAATGCACACCTCAGTAGGATCTCATAGAACACCAAAGTGGATATCATTCCACACAGAGGGGCTCCTGAGGGCTCTGGAGACACCCAGGTTCTATATAAGGGGGGATAGCTCCAGAGATTGATGCCTTATCAGTGGGCTCTACTTTGGAATTTGTGCTCCTAAGAGTGACAGTGTTGGACTCAATTAAGTCCTCCTTGCACATGGTCCATCAGTCCCTTCTATTCAAACTTATATGTGATGCCAGAGTTTGTAGGTGTACTTCCAGAGACTGGAGCCTCTGGCCTTCTCATGTGTCAGCTGTGCCTGGAATCTCAGTGGAGCTGCAACTCCTACTCTACAGCTCAATGGACTCACCCAAATTACCTGGTGAGGAGATGATGATGGACAATGGCCATCCCAGGGAATGGAGAGAGCCTGCAGCCACAGGCAGGGTAATCCCATCCACTATATCCATGGGATATAAGCTCCCTCTCACTTGGAGGTGGAGTGTACATCACCACCCCAAACTCCTCAGGTTTGGGAGAAGAGCTATGGACTAGAGTGGACTTAATGGTATTCTGTTGTAGACATACTGTGATTCAAGCAATGGAAGAAATTACAACAGTGAGGTGGAGCCAGTGCCCACTGGATGCTTTTGGGGCAGGGAAGGGAAAAGCAATTGTTATACAGGTGCTTTTTCAGGAGTTGGGAATTATCCTGAGTGACATTAAAATGACAGATATAGGCCATTTTACATCAGCATATAACATGCAGAAGTGTGTGGAAGAGAGTGTGGTCTACAATATGAACTATGGTCCATGCTTAGTGGCAAAGCCCTAGGATGTGTATATCCATTGCAGGTGATGTGCCACACTAATGAACGATGTTTATGCGGGAAATTTGGGAGGTGTGGAAGTTGGGGAACATGGCATTCCCTGTAATTTTTGCGTAACATTTATGTAATCTAAGCATATTTTAAAATATAAAAAAAATAGAGATTTGTTAAAAAAATCAATTAGCCATAGATGTAAAGGTCTATTTCTGAACTTTTAATTTGATTCCATTGGTCTATAGCTCTATCCTTGTGCAACTCCCATGCTATTTTGATCACTGTATTTTCTAATCTTTGAAGTCATGAATTGTGAATCTTCCACTTATTTATTTATTTATTTATTTATTCATTTATCCCCCCCTTGCTGCTTGTGCTCACTGGGTCAGCTAACCACGCCGTGCGGGCGGGCTTGCCTTCACCAGGAGACCCCGGGAACCGAACCTGGGGCCTCCCATATGGTAAACGGGAGCCCTACTGATTTAGCCACAGCCGCTTCCCATGAATCTTCCACTTTAATTCTTCTTTCTAAAGATGACTTTTGACTATTTGGGCTCCTTATCCTTCCAAATAAATTTGATAACTGGCTTTTCCATTTCTGCAACAACAACAAAAAATCTAATACCAATAAAAACAGTACTTTATAATGTCAAAAGAACATTAAATATAGTAAAATTATATTTTATAAACAACGAACTTAGAGGACTTGCTACCTCTATGATTCTCTTTACTTGTCTGTGTGTATCTGAAACATTTCATAATTATGTTTTTAATTTTTAAATAAAGAGGTAGAAATTAAAAAAAGAAAAAAAAAGAGCACAACTCTAATTCCAATTCAAACCTTGGTATTTACTAGCTTTAGGATCTCAATCAAGATAATGACATTATCATTATCATTAATAAAATAAATATTAGTATCTATTTATTTGGTATTGAGGATTAATATATAAATAACTTGGAACAGTGGTGGTGAAGAGCAAGTGCTATATGAGCAGCTTGTTTTCTATGGTAACAACTTTGCCCCATGAAGCCCTGAATTTCTTGTTGCAGGAGATACACGAGCAATTCTCAGTGTTAGCCATTGAGAAAGGTTTTTACCAGTGGGAGCTGAAATATAATCTTGACTGATACAATATTATGAAAATGGATACAGTGATTATTGAAGAAGAGAGCTATACATATACATAAGCTGTTCAGTCATATATAGTTTAAGGATTATCTGAAACTTAAAATCTTAAAATTTTTTGCAAGTAAAACTGAAATTCTAGCTATTTTCAACTCCATCATTAAACTATTTGTACAAATCAACAAAAGTAGTCATGAAAGAGATAAACTTAAAATAATATTTAAAGGAATTGTGGGATTCCTTTTATTACAAAGAGTATTGAAAATTAAGGCCAATTTAATATTCAAAAATTAGCACTGGGAAAAAGTAAACATTTAAATTTCAGGAAATTTGAAAATGAGATTTGGCGGTTAAGAAGCCACCTAGATGAAACATCTTAGACTTCAAATAAATACATAAATTGGATATAGTTTTTTATTCAGTATGGAACTGAGTATAATTTTCTTTTGAATAGTAAATGCAAAAGGATGTAGAATTAAGACTTGTATGGGATAGTACATCTATAAAATAATAATAATAATAATAATAATGTGGAAGTTTTTAAAGTAAGAAAATCTTCATGGAAAAATCCTCCCAAATTGTTACTGCATCCTCCTGAGGTAAACAATTAGAAAACAAACTACTAAGCCCCATATATTTGACTATAAAGAAAGGACCACTGACACTGATGTTTCTAAGGGTACAATTTGACAACAGTCTCCTTATTTAGTGACTAAGGAACCACTTAGGTTTTCTCCTATATTATCTTCTAGATGTTTATAGTTTTGCATTATCCATTTAGGTCTATGACCCATTTTGAGTTGATTTTTATGAAAAAGTAAGGTGTGTGTCTAGATACAGTTTTTGCATGTGTATATCCAGTTGCTCCCGCTTCATTTGCTAAAAAAGCTATCCTTTTTCCATTGGATTGGCCTTGCTCCTATGTCAGAGATCAATTGATATATATTTATATGGGTCTATTTCTGAGTTCTTTGTTGTGTTCCATTGTTCTACTTGTCTTGTCTTTGGGCAATACACTACTGTTTTGATTACTGTAGCTTCATAGTAAGTCTTGAAGTTTGATAGTCATTCCTCCAATGTTGTTCTTCTTCAGTATTTTGTTGGCTATTCTGGGTCTTTTACCTTCCATATAAGCTTTATAGTCAATTTTTTAATACACAAAAAATAACTTGCTAGGATTTTAACCAATTTGTGTTGAATTTATATACAATTTAGGAGGAACTGACATTTTTATAATATCAAGTCTCCAAACCATGAACCAGGACTATCTTTCTATTTACTTAAAAATTCTTTGATGGCATTCATTAGAACTTTTTTATAAAACAATTTATTGAAGTATATCCTTCATACATAAATATACATAAACAATAAGTGTTCGGTAAACTTCATGAACTTACAAAACAAACATGCATAACATCATACAGGGCTCCCCACACATCACCCCCACACACAAACACCCTGCATTGTTGTGAAACATTTGTTAACAAATCATGAGAGCATCGTCAAACTATTACCACTAACTATAGTCCATATCTTCCTCTCCTATACGCTTTTTTAAAGGATTTATTTATTTTTTTATTTACTTTTATCCATTTTTATGCTCCCTTCCCGGTTTTTGTTCTTTCTGTGCCCATTCACTGGACAACTCTCTGTGTTCATTTCCTGCCCTCTCTTCTCATCCTTCTCCTCCTGTCTTCAATGGGATTCAATCCTTGGAATCTTCGATGGGGGAGAGAGTTGTCCTACCATTTGTGCCACCTTAATCCTGGTTTATTGGTGCGTCTCATCTTGGCTATCCCTTGTATCACTCTCCTGTTAAGTCATCATCTTGCTGAGTAGTTCACGGACACTGATGGTGCCACCCGCACACAGGGCCTGGTGGCGCTCCTGCATACGGGGCCTGACAGCTCACCTGCTCATGGGGCCTGGTGGCCCACGCACCTTTTATATTTTTCTTTTTTTAATTTTTACCGAGAGGTCCCGGGGACATGTCCCCCTGCTATATCTCTTAAGGTTTACCAAAGATACCCAAAGTTACAATCTTTTCCTATACACAATGGTCATATAATAAATCAGGTTTAGTTTATCACCACCATTCTAAAAACCAGACCTAGGGAGAAAAACTAGGTCTGGGGACACAAGCATGGTTTCTAATATAGCAAATGTTTAGCCTACCCTGATCATTACAAAATCAGCTCAGCGAGAATATTCCCATCATTAGAACTTAATAATTTTTTTCATATACTTTTCCTACATATTTCATTAGATTTAACCTAAATATTTCATCTTTTGCTACTAATGTAAATGGTGTTGTGTTTTAATTTCTAATTCCATTTCATCCTTGCTGGTATATAAGGAAGCAATCAAATTTTGTATATTAACCTTATATGCTTATATCCTTATATCATGAGAGATATTGGTAATTTTCCTTTCCTGTTGTGTCTTTATCTGGTTTTTGCATTTAGGGTATTGATGGTCTCATAAAATAAGTTAGGAGGGTTCCTTCTGCTTTTACTCTTTCATGAAGTTGTATCATTTCTTCTTTAATTGTTTGCTAGAATTCATCACTTAAACCATATGGGCTTGATGCATTTTACTTTAAAAGGTTATTACTGTTGTTTAAATTTGTTTAATAGATACAGTCTTATTCAAATTTCCTATTTCATCTTGCGTACGTTTTGGTAGACTATTTCTTTCAAGGAATCTGTCCATTTCTTCTAAGTTATCAAATCTGTGGGCATAGAATTGTTTATTATATTCCTTTATTATTAATATCCATGGAATCAGTAGTAATGGTCCCTCTTTCATTTCTGATACTAGTAATTTATTTCTTATCCCTTCTTTTTTTCTGGTTAGCTTGGATAGAATTTTATCAATTTTATTGATATTTTTCAAGAACCAGAATTTATTTTTCTCTATTATTGTCTTCATTTCAACTTCACTGATTTCTGCTTAAATATTTATTATTTATTTTCTTCTGATAAAGTTGGTTATGCTTTGCTCTACTTTTTAAGTTTCCTAAGTGGGAAGCTTAGATTATTGATTTTAGATTTTTGTTCTTATTTTATATATGCATTCAATATTAAAAATTTCTCTCTAAGTTCTGCTTTTGCTATATCCCAGATATTTTGGTAAGTTGTGTTTTCATTATAACTTAGTTCAAAATATTGTTTAAATTCTTCTTGGACTTCTCCTGTGACCCATGTATTATTTATAAGTTTGTGGTTTATTCTTCAAATGCTTTGGGATTTTCCACAAGTTTTTCTGTCATTTCTAGTATGATTTCATTGTTGTCTAGAGCATCTAGCATATCTATTCCTTTAAATGTGCTAAAATGTGTTTTAGAGCTCAGAATATGGTCTACTTAGTGGATGTCTCATGTGAACTTGAGAAGAATGTATATTCTGCTGCTTTGGATGTAGTATTCTCTAAATGCAAATTAAATCCAGTTGATTGATAGTATTGTTCAGTTCAACTATACCCTTACTTGTTTTCTGCCTGCTGGAGATGTCAATTACTGTCAGAGGAGTGTTGGAAATCTTCAACTATAATAGTGGATTTGTGTATTTCTCCTTGCAGTTCTATCAGATTTGGCTCACCTATTTTTCTGCTCTGTTGTTAGGCACATACACATTAAGGACTGTTATGTTTTCTTGGAGAATTACCCCTTTATTATTTTGTAATCATCTGCTTTATCTTTGATAATTTTCCTTGCTCAAAAATCTGCTTTGTTTGCAATTACTATGGTTATTCCAGGTTTGATTTGGTTATGTTAGCATGGTATTTCTTTCTCTGTCCAGTACTTTTTTTAAAAATCAGTTTTATTGATACTTATTAATAAAGCATACAATCTATCTAAAGTGTACAATCAATGGCATTTAGTATAATCACACACATTTAGTATAATCACATCATCAATTCAATCATTATTAGAGTATTTTCATTATTCCAATATTCATAGTAATAATTAAAAACAAAACCCATAGACAAACAAACATAAAACTTATGCCCTCAATATTCACCTTTCAATCTCTCTAAGCTTCCCCTTCCATACATACCTGCTATTTAATTTCTGTCTCTCTAATTTATTTTGTAAATTCAACTTGTTCTTTTCTTAAGCATTTTTCTTAATTTTATTGATACACATTAATAAAGTATAAATTCATCCAAAGAGTAAAAGCCATAGTATTCAGTGTAATCATGTTTATGTATTCATCACCCCAATCCCTCCCAGAGTACTTTCATTATTCCAATAATAATAAAAAACAACAAACAAACAAACAAAACTCATTACTTCTCAATCTCTCTATGCCTCACCTGGTTACACAACTACAGTTCATTTTCCTTCTCTCTAGTATATTTGTATTTATATTTTGTAAAAACAGTCTTATCTATGCAATATCACCCATATTCGTGTTTTATATGAGGTTTTACTACCTTATACAGCCCCATGTTACAGTTTTTAGTTTTCCTTCTCGTAATACACATGACCTTAGACTTTCCTTTACAACCCATACAATAGCACTGCTAGTTACAAACTCCATGATATGCTTTAATCATTACTATTCATTTCCAAAGATTCACAAAAAACCTTTTAACCAATTCTACACAGATTAACACTCAGCTTTCCATTTTCTACATTCCTTCTATTTTCTGGTGACCTATATTCTAATTATCAACTCCATGGGTTTATACAGTATGTCAAGTTCATAATAACACAATCATACAGTATTTGTCCTTCTGTGTCTGGCTTGCTACACTCAACATAATGAATGAAGTTGGATGACTCACTTCTGGACTTTAAAACATATTACCTAGCTACAGTGGTAAAAAAACAACATGGTACTAGCATAAAGACAGACATATTGACCAATGGAACTAAATCAAGAAATCAGAAATAGATCATCTACAGTCAAGTGATTTTTGACAAAGTGATCAAGCCCTCCCAGTTGGGCCAGAAGATTCTATTCAACAAGTGGTGCTGGGAGAACTAGATATCCATATACAAAAGAAAGAAAGAAGACCACTTTCTCACACCTTATAAAAAAAATTAACTCAAAATGGATCAAAGGCCTAAATATAGAAGTGACAACCATAAAACTCCTAGATGAAAATATGGGAAAACATCTTCAAGATCTCATGGTAGACAGTAGTTTCTTAAACTTTATACCCAAAGCATGAATAACAAAAGAAAAAGTAGATTAATGAGACTTCCTCAAAATTAAACACTCTTTCACCTCAAAGGACTTTTCCAAAAGGGTGCAAATGCAGCCAACTCAAGCGAGATAATATTTGGCAATCACATATTCAATAAGGGTTTAATATCTATGATATACAAAGAGATCACCCAACTCAATAATAAAAAGACAAGCAACCCAATTTTAAAAATTGGCAAAAGATTTGAAAAGCCAATTGTACAATGAAGAAATACAAATGGTCAAGAAACACATGAAAAAATGTTCAACATCACTAGCAGTTAGGGAAATGCAAATCAATAGACTGGCTGCTATTAATAAGTCGGAAAACTGTAAGTGTTGGAAAGGTTGTGGAGAGATAAGAATGCTTATTTACTGTTGGTGGAAATTAGAATGGTACAGCCACTGTGGAGGACTGTTTGACAGTTCCTAAGGAAGTTGAATATATAATAGACTTGTCATGGGACCCGACAACAATATTACTAGGTATATACCCAGAAGAACTGAGAGCAGACACATGAACAGATATCTGCATACTGATGTTCATAGCGACATTATTCATGATTGCCAAAAGTTGGAAACAGCCCAGGTGTCCATAACTGATGAATGGATAAAAAAATTGTGTTATATACACACAATGGAATATTTTGCATCAGTAAGAAGAAATGAAGTCGTGAATCATATGACAACATGGATGAACCTGGAGGATATTATGTTGAGTGAAGCAAGCCACCCTTTACTTTTAATCTATCTGTGTCTTTATATTTGAGGTGATTTCTTGAAGACATCATTTAAGTGGGTCTTTTTTTTTTTTTTAATGTACGCTGATAGGCTTTGTCCTTTAATTGATGTGTTTATACCATTCATATGTAGGTGATTATTAATATATTTGGATTAATAGTCATATTTGTAACTGTTTTCTCTTCCTTGCTCTTTTCTTTGTTTCTTTTCTTATTTATTTATTTAAAAATTGATTTTTATACCAATGTTACAACTTACTTAGTTAACACAAGATAATAAATAACTACAATAAAATTAAATCTACTTTAGTCAGCAGTCACCCTCCCCCCTTATTTTTGTTCACTCTTCAATCTTGAGGGATTTGGGATGATGTCCATTCAGACTGCTTCAGGCTGAGAGGGTACACAGATAGTTGGGGTAGAGGAATGAAATCATTTTGCTTGCAGTTGAAGATGCTCTTGCTTTTGGAATGGGGCTGGTCCACCACCATCTTTTAGTTAGTTGTCCAGGGTAAGACTAAGGAACTGGGGAGCAGAGAGAGTTCACTGCATATCTGCTAGATTTCAGGGCTTAACCAGCATATGAACAATTTGAAGGCTTTAAGTCTCTGAGAAATACACTTAAAAGGTAAATTTAAAAATTATAGGTTTTAAAAAAAGATGTAGAAGAATCATGATTAGAACATTTATAAATGAGTATAACTGTTATATTGGTGAAATAGCTTTTCATATATTTCCAGATAAAGCCCATTGAAAGGATATTAATTTCATGAGACCAAGTGACTTACCTATGGTGTCTGGGTGTCCCCATGACACACTGGTACAATTTTGTTTGAGGCTCTGTTTACTGTGGCAATTTGTATAGTTTGAGACCAGCATAAGGTAACCTCTGGAATGACATCCTGACTTCCTTTGAAATCTCTTAGCATAAAAACTCTATTTTATTTAATATTTCCGCCTTTTGACCAAAGACATCACTGACTCATACTTGGTAATAATCCTTCGGTGCCACGGAGGCTTATCCCTGGGAGTCATGACCTTTGTCAGAAGGAAGACTATTTTCTTTCGCTTCCACTCTTTTCCTCCCTTCTTTGGGTTCAATTGAGGACTTAATATGTTTCTATTTCCTCTCTGCTATTAATTATCATTTATAATCCTTCTACAAAATTCTTTTAGTGGTTGCCTTAGAGATGGCTATATAAAATTATAGCTACTCTAAGTTGATTTTCAAATAACACTGCACTACTTCAGATATAGTGCATGTACCTTGTAATAGAGTATTCCCAACTCCTCCCTCCCATTCCTTGTAACACTGCTTTGGGTATCTTTCACTAGGGGAATTGTATGAGTCAGGATCACTAGCAAAACAAAACTGTCAGAAGATGTATTGAAATATCTTCATCTCTATATATCTATATATTACTGTAAATATTAAGAGATTTATCATAGGAAGTGGTTCACATGACCATGGAGTTTGTCAAGTCTGAATTCTGTAGGACAAGCTGCAAGTTAGAAACTTTGATGGTGACATTGAATTCCCAGGAGAAGAAGGCTGGCTGAAATAGATGTAGAAATCTTTTTTTTTTTTTTTTAACTGACTGCTGAAATCCTCAGTTCAGGCTTTAAGATCTCCAACTTATTGTGTGAGGATACTTCCCTCATTGCCAATGGCAATCACCTTTGTTGATTGTAGATGCACTTATTCATAGATGCCATCAATTGACTGTAGATGCAAATCTGTCTAGGAAATACCCTTACAGTAACAATCAGGTCAGAGCTTGCTTGACCAAAAAACTGGACCTTGTAACCTAACCAAGTTGATACATGAAATTATCCCCCATGGATTTTCTCCAGTCTTCACAATTAAAACCTGGTGAAGCTTTTGGAGATAAAACTCAGGAAAGTATCCCCACCCTCAGCAAAAAAAAAAACAGGCCCTCCAGAGTCTTTAAGTCTAAAACTAGTGCACACTGAGCCTCCAGCAATTAATCAAATATGGTTTAAGCATTTCAACCAGTGCTGGATCCAATGAAGAGCTTCTGTTCCTGGGCTTCTTCTCCAGATAACCTGTGATTCCTTTTATCCATTTCCCTCCTGTTTTGAGGGCAGTAGTTTGTACTGTGACTGAAATTCTCTGAAGGATTTAATAAGAGCTGTTATTTTTTAATTTTTTTTTTCTTGCTGTTAGTATGGGAACAGCAACTTCCAATCTCCTTCAATGCCATGACTGACATTTAACACATTCAAAAGTGACAAATTTATTGTATAATTTAGAAGCCACCATAATAGCTAGGTCAGTCAGGGTGTTTATTATAAAATTATAAAATTATAATCTCATTCCATTTATTTCTCAGGCATTTCGTTCCTAATTTGGCTGATGAGGAAACTTGAAAAATGTTTGTTTACATAGGTAGACACCAAATAAATTAACTTACTGTATGTAGAATCCAAATCTGCTCCACTGGGGACCCTGAATATTTTGCATGTGGACCATATCTGACATGGAACTTGGTTAAATTAAACTTTATGTATGGTGGGAGATAAGTACAAATTGACAGTGCTGCCACATTGAGCACCCTGTATTTAAATTAATATGTGAATTTTTTATGATGTTAAAACTGGACTCAATTTTTCAAATTCTTCCATTTTTCTAAACTAAAGTACCATTAGAACCTGTTGTCTCTACTGCCTGTATTCAACAGAATGATGACAATGTAGACTAATTGATAAAAAACAACAAAAAGTATCAAAATACTCCTGTATACCATATAAAACATACATTATTATTGAAAAGAGAGTTAAATTCTTCAAAAACATAGATTTTTAAATAGGGGCAATATCACTTCATGGTAAGGAGTGTGCACTACAATGGAAACCATACTAAAGTATGTACTCTGCATAATTTGTTATCATTTTTTAAAAGTTAGCTATTTGTGCTTCTTTTAAAAAATTACCTGCAAAATATAACTCCTGCTTGCATCACTAATCCAGCTTATCATTCTCAGTAATTGATAAAATGCTATCTTTTCTGTTAAGAAATTAAAATTCACACAAATAATTTAAAAAATAATAATTGAATTATTTAATAATTATTTCACCATTTTCTTTAACATTGGGATTACTGTACTGACTCAGAGAATTAGAATTATTATGAGTATTCTTTTCTGACATATGCCTAATCAATTTTTTTTCTGAAACAGAGATGATAGGAGCTATTTCCACTATATGTTGAATGTATATAAAGGGACAAAGTAGGGTCTTAATCCCAGGAATGGCCCAGAAAGAACTTAGAGATTTCAAATATAAGATGTCTCTGTTGCCATTTTGTGCCAGTTTTTCTAATATTAGGCATAATTGTGGCAAACATTGGTAACTAAACAGCTGTCGACTTAGTATTTATCAGGTCCATTTAGATTTGAATCTGGCAGACAAGGAATTTGAGGAACAAAATCTGCTCTATCAGCAACTGTTCAACATGAACATTGGAACCTAGATATATGTGTAGAACAGTCTGTCAAAGTTATAGATAATGAAGAGTTCCAGCTTAACTTCATGCTCTTTATTGCAGGCAGAACATTTCCTAAATGAGACTAGTGCCAGAGGCTTTAATATGAAAGTACATTTGATAGGAAGTCTTCTGCATAAATAACAGGATGCTTGTTCACCGGAGGACAATCAACCAAGTCCTTAGAGGAGGAACCTGTCATCTCTCCTCCATCAGCACCTATGTCCATCCCTTCATCCCACCAAACTTCACTCACTAGATGCATCATATGTCGAGAATATCTGAACATTTTCAGGAAGATTCACTCTTGTTTGGGATTAATCACTAAAGTCCACATTCTGCTTTGGGGAAGGGAGATTCCCATACAAAGCAGTTGCCAAAGTAAAGAACCACTCACTCCATTTCCATTCAGCCTTACCTGTGACCTGATCTAAAACCCAGGATTAAGATCTATCTCAATACATGCCCTCTGGAGCAATGCTCAATGAATAGTGTTCTTTTTGAGGGAATTTTTAATTTTTTTTTTAATTTTTAAAGAAACTTTAGATTACGTATATGTTAAATCAAAAGTAAAAGGGGAGAATGAATGTGGCTCAAGCAATTGAGCTTCTACCTACCAGATGGGAGGTCCCTGGTTAAGTTCCTGGTGCCTCCTAAAGAAGAAAGTGAGCTGGCATGATGGGCAGGCACAGCAAGTTGATGCAACAAGGTGATGCAACAAGAGACACAAGAAGAAAAACATAACAAGAGATACAACAAAAGCAGGATGCGGAGGTTCCAGGTGCATCTTAAAATGAAGACAAGTAAGACAGCAAGCTGATGCAATGAGCAGGTGCAGCAAGCTGACACAACAAGATGATGCAACAAAAGACACACGTAAAGAAACATAATGAGAGACACAACAAGCAGAGAGCGGAGGTACCTCAAGTGCTTAGACACGTTCCTCCCACATCGGAGGTCCCAGGTTCGGTTCCTGGTGCCTCCCAAAGAAACAAGTAAGATGAACAGAAACAGCAAATGCAAACAACAAGGGGGTGGGAAGAAATAAATAAAATAAATCTTTGAAAAAAAAAAAAGTAAAATGATATTCCCATATACCCCACCTCTTCCCGCTCCCACACCTTCCCACATTGATATATTTCATTACTGTGGTACACTTGTTACAATTGAATACATATTGAAACATTGCTACTAAACATGGACTATAGTTTATATTATAGTATACAATTTGCCCTGCACAATTATATAGGTTTTGATAAAATATATAATTGCCTCTATCAGACTTTGCTATATCATGCAGGACAATTCCAATGTCCCAAAAATGCCCCCATGTTACACCTATTCTTCCCTCCTTTTGAGAGAGTTTTTAATTGTATATTCAGAGCGCTGAATATGCATATATTCAGTGCTGTGTGTGCACTGAGAATATTATCAAAATTTGTATATTTTTTTCTCACTAAATTTTTAAACATTTTGTACTAAGGAGAGGAAAAAAAAAATCATTGGAGTTCTAAAGCTCAGATCATCTTAAATATTTTATGAGTCAGTCAAGAAGGTCCAGATACCATTGTTTTATTCTTATTTATTCATCAGGAAAGGTAAGCACAAAAATGCTGAATAATTTTCCCCAAACAGAGGAAGCAGACAGGAATCATTATGCCTTCAAAATTTCTGTTTAAATTCAATGTCCAATATGTACAATTCTTAATGAAGTTGAATAGTAATATTTTGTGCCTGTAGAACATTCAAAACATTTTATAAGCCTTTATAAATCCCTTTACTTCCCTATGAGATTGGAAAATCAAAATGTTTTATAGTTAGCCCAATGAATCACAGTGATTGGTACTACATTAAAAAATGCTTACACATCAAAACCTTTCTTGTGTTTCTATTAACCCTCAGCATTTGCAAAACAGCAGGATTTCTGTGGAATAAAGTTTCAGTATTGGATAAGCAAATCAACATTCAAACAAAGCTCCTTATGTATAGATTTCTTCTCTTTTTCTTGTGAGACTGCTATACATCTTTCTAAAAAGTGAAACTATCATAAGTTTCTTCAGAACCTTAGAAAGTTCTATCATTTTAGTGTTGAGTCAAACAGTGTTTTTGAATAGCCAACATATTTAAATTCAATACATGCTTTGAATGCTCTACAAAAATAAAATAGTCATATTCAACTTCTCAAAGGAAAACTGAGGTAACTTTAGAGTAAGCATCACATAAAGGAAGACAAATTACATGCTTTGAATAATATCAGTTCAACATGCAGTTCTTAACCATAAAAATGCTGCAGTCCTTTTCTAATATATTAAACACTTAAAATATTGAGAATTATTAAATTACATGCTTATAAAGTAAGACCCCCTTTGCAAGAGTTCAGATGTACTATAAGTTCTTCATCAAAATTAGGAAAATGTTAAGTATAACAAGTATTGATAATGGTCTGTACTAATGGGCAAAACTGATCTAAGGAATACTTGTAGATTTCATTCTAGATTTTATTCCATTAATGTATTCTTTGATGTATTCTATTAGAATATCTCTACCAGCCATGTAGAATAATCATAATAATATATGTTAAATTAAAAGGTAGAGATAATGAGAGAGTATAATTTTATAGTTGCAATTGTGTTGAAATTCTTTCAGGTACGAAATTAACAAGGTAGGAATTACTTTTGAGTTGTTAATACTTAGGAAGCCAGGCAAAAACTTCAACCTAGTTCTCTAATCCTATGTATAATAAAATCTTTTGAGGTTATAGTTATCAAGTGGGGAGAAACATACTTTATAATTAAGCTATATATTTCCTTGTCTATATCATAAATTCAATGTCTAAAAATATGATATTTCAGTATATACAAAAGAAGCCATAGTTATCACGGTGTTAAAATACCAAGTCAATGTTAACATCTATAGCTTGTGAAATTGGAATGATAAATGATTTTACTAACCATCTTGATTTGCTTAAGCTTCCATTATATCCAGGGAATTATAAAGAAGAAACAGAGATTAACTGAAACAGGCTGACATACCAATAATCTTTTGCAGTGCTGATAGCCTGGAAGAAAGAACTGTAACAGAGAATTCAAGGTGACACCAACAAGGCCTACTGATCTTCACCAAATGGCCACAATCTTATATCAACATTCTGCTTCTTAATTAACAAACTGGGCCTCAAGGACACACTGTTGAAACAGCCCAGTTGCCCCATAGTATGCGGAATGCACAGAATGCACATACCAAGCATAAATCGTGTCCCCTTTATCCCTCCCCATTCCCCCGACACCTTCCCTTTGTCTCAAGCAGCCATATAAGCTGCTCTCCCAACTCAACCTTTCAGAAACCTCTTTTGGTGCTGTTCCTGCATTAATGCAACTTCAGTTCAATATACTTGCTCTGGACCCCGTTTTTTCAGTCTATTTTATTTTCAGCACAACAAGCTATACCAAACAATAGTGCATCATCTGCTAAGAAATTGTGATGTCTCTAAGTCAAAGAGAAAATTGGCAAGAATGGCACTTAAGGTTTTAATGGGACTGACTGGAGACAGTTCAGCACATCAGCATAGGCACACAGAGGTCAGATCTTCAAGGCATTTACCAAATATTTAGTATCTTCTGTTTTATACCAGCTAAAATGAGTCATTGAAGATTTTGAGCAAAACCAATATTAGACTTTTTAAATGTTTGTGTTCAAAATTGACTGGAAAGAGACAAGAGTTGTGGTAGATGATCTATTAAGAAGCTACTCCAATATAACTCACTTAAGAAATGAACGAGAATCACATTGAGAAATATTCAGGATGAAAATTTAGAGAACTTTGAATGTGGGTCACAAGACAAGAGGACTTAGGATAATGCTTAGGTTTCTTTCTTTATATTGAAAGGAAGAGTCATAGGAAGAAATGATGAGAAAAAATTTCTACATTTTTAGTATCTAACCCTTTTATATATATTGTTTTGACACTCAAGAGAAAGAATTGGACTATTCTCAGACCCGTTTTTGCCTGGGTCCAATGCCCTCCAATCGCCTCTGATTTCAGCACTGCTTCTGCACCCCTTTTCAGGCTTTGGGATGGTATATTGCCTTGAACTTGTTGCACTATCCCTCTGTTTCTGCTCGAGGCTTTCTCCAATGTTTAGAAGAGCTCTCAGTCCATGCAAGTGATGGTTTTCAGTCACCAGGAAACTCTCAAATATGCAGGAAAAATGCTCCAGAAATTCCTGGATGAGAAATTGTCATCAATTTCTGTTTTTCAAAGGATTCCCAATGTGAATGAGGCCCGTTATTCAGAGTTGTAACCAGCTTGGTAAATTGCCCCTTATGAGATTCTTCCTACTTTCATCTCTCAATCTTACCAGTCCTTAATGCCTGCCACCTGAGGGCATGTGTCAAATAAACTGCTTTCCCTTGGATCCTTGACTCAAGTTCTACTTTTGGAGAAATACAAACTAAGAGTCTATTTATAAATTAAAATATAATAAGCATAAGTAAGATCAATGAAACCATAGGAATGAATAAAAATCACAGTGAAAAAAGAAATGCCTTGAGGTTGAAACTTGTGGAAAACCAAGTATTTAAACAGCATGTAGACAGGCAGATGCCTAAGAAAAATCAACAGGAAATGCAGAGAAACAAATAGTGGACATATTGCCATTGCAAAGACCAAAGGCATTCCAAGAAGCCAGAGAGACAAAGTTATATATCGTCTAAAAAATGTCGCTTATTTTGGCAAATCACAAATTTATTTAAACCTCAATTAGAAAAATTGCATTAGATTATTTGGGACAGAAGTGAGATTATTTAATGGCTAAGAACAGTTTAGATGTTGTGTAAGCAGTAAATGTAGACTATTCTTTTATGAAGAAGTATTGTAGCTAAGGGGGGGGGGAGTGAAAGAGTTTTACTTACTATAGTAATATTTGAAATAAAAGTCTTTATGTTAAAAACAAAAAGACAATAGAGAACAAAAGGTAGAATACAATGAAGAGAGAAGAGATAATTGAGAGAGAATGGAATTTGAGGAAAAATAATAATTTTGAACAAATATGAGAGTATTTGCTTTGGACAAACTAAACAACATACTGCCACTAAAACTGGATAAAATGATAGCTGTAGAGATATAAGCATGTAAGACATTTCTCCTGAGTAAAGAGAAAATGGTAAAGATGGATATTTACTATTTCGTAGTGCATTTGTTTGGGGAGATAATGAGTTTTAGGGTGTAGTCACAGATGTAAGTTTTTGATATAGAGCTAAAGTGAAGGTTATTAACATTGAAGGAGAAAATACTATGAATATGTGCATTAGGAATCATCAAACTTATATCTTAGTTTGCCAGACTGCTTTAATAAATACCACAAAATGGGTTGATTTAAAATTGGGAATTTACTGGCCCATCATTTTGAGACTACAAGTTCAAAATACTGATATTAACAAGGCTTGCGTTCTCACAAAAATCTGTAACGTTCTAGTGCTGGCTGCGAGAAATCCTTGGGGTTCCATGGCTTGTATTTCTGGCTCCTGTCACATGGTGATGTCCTCATTTTTCTGGCTTCTGTGACTTCTGGGTTCTGATTATAAAGTCTCCAATAATCCAGATTAAGTCAAACACTGGTTCAATTCACAACAACTTAATCAAAAATAACATTTCCCAAAAGTCCTATTTACAGTGTGTTCATATCCATAGAAACACAAATTAAAATTAAGAACATGTGTTTGTTGGGGTACATAGGTCAACCTACAACACCTTATGATAGCTTTTTAAAGAATTAGATACCTAGGTCATCTGCTCAAAATGTATCTACAACAGAATGCAGGATTCAAATTTAAAAATTCATGACATAATAAATATTGGTCTTAACTTTTACTTATTATTTGGTTGAAATATGTGCTCTCTAAATGTGATAAACACATTTTTGTTTTAAATAGTGCAGTTTACAAACTGAATAATTATATCATTACAATTTGCTTTCTTTTTCCCTATGCCTGTTATTTTTCTTTCCTTTCCCTTTTTCTTATAAATATTAGTCACAGATATTTTTTTACAACACTCAGGGAAAGGATTTTGCACCCCATAATAAAGTGTTGTTAAGCAAACAAATTTAATAAATGTTTTTACAGCTAATATTATGAAATTTGTTAGGACAGAGAATATAATAGGAGTAGAAGAAACTCACTATAAATATAGGACTAAGAGATAAGGTATGTAATGGAACAAGTGGATAAGCAAAAAGTAATCTACTACTTACAACTGCTGTACACATAAAGCACTACATTCATTATGAAAAAATATTTATTTAGTTCCTTTAATAAGCCAAGCTCTGTCCTTATTGTTGGGGATGTAAAAGCAAGTGAGTCCTTAATCATATTCTATGCATTCTAAACCAATACAAGAAATTTCACAAATGATTTTATTATTGTAATATTAAAGTCTTAAAGGCTACAGTGTTATTTTAGAATTTTATGCAATTACCATAGAGAGACAAGGAAACTTTCAACAATGCCTATGCTATTATCGATGTTAGAGGAGTTAACATAGAAACATATTTGTATTTGTTTAAAGCTGTCTCTGAAAAAAATGAAATGGGCCTGTCCAGACCTGATAGAAATGATCCACAGAGAAAGAATAACAGATAGTTAATTTATGGACACTTGAAGGAGGACAATGTTAGAGGAATAGCAAGTACTCAGGTGGAAGATAATGGCAAGTGGAAAAGAATGAGGAAGCAAAGAAAAAAGGGCAATGAGAATGGGTTTTGAAAAACCATCAATGCCTTACTTGGAATTTGGGAAGTATTCTGAGTCCCAGTTTTTCCACCCATCAGCTATTGTGTAGCTTATTATTATTGCCATCGTCATTGCTAAATATCAGCTAATTTATTACTTCCTTTTATCAGTATTTTTAATGGACTATCATTATCACCTCTCATAAATTGAGATAATTGTAAAAACTAAAATGAAAATACAAACAGTACTTTAAATAAATTAGAAGTTAAAATTGAACAAAAGAAAAACAAAACCAAATAAGTGATAATAAGTAGAATGAATTTATTTTTTTAAATGCCTCAAAATAAATTTCTTAATGAATAAAATGGAACAAGTTGTGTGATCAATCAGAAAGGAAATAATTTTAATTATCACCACATGGTTGAAAATGTGTTGGAGCCAGAACTTACTTGCTGGAAGTTCAAAATGTTTTAAAATTTATTTCCTACTATTTTATTCTGTTTGGAATCCATCAATCATCATAGAAGTGTTTTTTTAATAGTACTTCATTCTTATAATAAAGTTGTGCCATGCATACCCTTAGTCCACTTCTCCTAGAAACTGAACTTTAGATTCTAAGTGATGGCTAAGTGAGGTAGATTCTCAATATATTACCTCTATAAGGTTTTGCTACACTTTAATTCCATGGAATCCCTGTCAGATTTTATCTAATTATTACATTATAGTACAAAACATATATTATAATCTTTATTATATCCATTATATGAGTTGATACAATACATTTTATTTATATATTATATTTATTTTATCATAATGCATTTATATTTCTTCATATTGCATCCTTCATATTGTATTTATATTTATTACATATCACAGTTGTAATATATATAATACATATTTTAAGAGTATTGTGTTTGCTTTCTATATATCATTTATAATATATTATGTGTTTTATATTATCATATAGTCATACATTCATCATATATTATGAAAACTATTTCTTCTTTAAATATCTTTATCATATATTTTGTTTTCTATATATCATTTACTTATATCGTGTTTTATATTATCATATAGTCATAAAGTTATTATACTTTGAAATATAAATATAAAACATTTCATAAAACCAAAATATATTTTATATATGATTTATATATTATCATTAAATATTAGGTTACCCTAGATATTTAGTTTCTTCAGATCAAATATTGTATTATTCGGGGGGCACATGTGGCTCAAATGGTTGGGCATTTGTCTCCCATATGGAGGGACCTGGGTTCGATTCCCAGGACCTCCCATTAAAAACAAAGAAAAAATATAGAAGGCACGCGGGTCACCAGGCCCCGCGAGCAGGTGAGCCCTCCCAGGCCTGCACGTGGGTGTGCCGTCAGGCCCCACTGAGACATGCAGCAAGATGATGACGTAACAGGAGAATGACACAAGGGAGAGCCAAGACGAGACGTGCCAAAAAGAAACAGGAGCTAAGTTGTCGCAGGTGGTAGGATACCTCTCTCCCACATCAGAGGTACCCAGGATTGAATCCCGGTGAAGACAGGAGGAGGAGGATGAGAAGAGAGAGCAGGAAACAGACACAGAGAATTGCCCAGTGAATGGACACAAAAATGGATAAAAGTAAATAAATAAATAAATCTTTAAAAAAAATATTGTATTATTCATCCTTATATTCTTTTTCCTATATTATAGCGAATAAACACAGTTTATTTTATATATAAAAATGTTGAGGAGAATGCAGAAAGAAGTAACATGAAGGTCATACACTACAATATTTTAATAATATATATCCAATCCTCTCCTCACATATGCACACAAAGATAATGATCATATTGGTAAATTAAGGAGTTAAAATACAGTTTTGAAAATATAATTAAAATACTGAGTTTCAAATTATATCAGTTTTCTCTCCCTTATTAAAAGGTATTTTAATATCAACAAAACAATCTTGCACATAGGTAAATTGAAAGGCATGCACTTTGATTTCAAATATTCATGTCTTATATGTGGTTTATAACCACTTACGGAGTAAAATACTGACTCCACAATCTTATGAAACTAATTAGATATTACAAAATTATAGGCTTTTAAATTCTAACTTGGGGTTTGCATTTGTTGAAACCAATCTGGATATTGTATATGAACCTTGTTAGATCATGTTTTCATTTTTCTTTTTTAATATATAACCTATTTACTTAATCGTTTGAGAAATTTGATAAAAACAAATATTATGAACTGTAGATTGACTATTAAGCTTTCCTATATCTAGTGAATTGGTAAAATTGAATGTGAAGTTTCAATTTTTTGTGGGCGGAAAAGTACCAAAAAAGGATTTGAGCGCATTGGTCATATATAACAACAATTATTGATTAGTGAAGTCCACAGTAGAGATAAAAATAAAACTTTTACATTTGTTCATCAGTTAATTAGTTGGGGAACAATTTAAGTCATGTAAAAGAAAAAAAGTAAATTTCATTACTTTAATTAAAATAATGATGCTAGAAATAAAAACTATGTCTTGTTTACACCTTCCATGATAGTGATAGCATACCATTTATATTTATTTTATTGTGGGAAAATCCACAAATCGCCCAAATGAGTTATGGATCAGGAAAATTATGAATAAATAAATAAATAAATCTGTTCCGTTCTTAGGTTTTACTAATTTCAGTTCTGTAATCTTCTTATCCATTAATCATAACAGTTTTAAAAGTATTCTAATTGCATATCTATCAAAGTCAGATAATGTGTCTGCATTTTAATAGATTATGCCTAAACTTCCTTTATTCTCAGTTCAGTATTAATTTAAAGACAGTTACAGAACACCAACTCTCTACCAGGTACGTTTAAAGGCATTGGGGATACAAAAACAAACTTTGTAGTACAACCTAGATTATGCTACTGAACCTAATAAAACCCATAGGTCCTTGTTCTATGTAAAATTTACTTTGATGTTATTTAAAACAGAAAAAAATCAGTTCTTTTCCTCTTTAAATTGTATTTATTATTTCCCAATTTCCTGCCAGTGAAAAAAAGGCAATCTCTGAGGAGCAGGTGCTATAAACAGGATATTACATATACATTTCATTGATTTGCTTTCTCTGACAGAACTTCTAATTACTTTCACAAGACACTGATTGAAAATGCAATTTTTTCCCTCCAACATCAGATGTGCTCTTGCTCTTTTCATATTTTTAAGGTAATAGATGGTCTTGTACTTCTATACCTCCCCACAAATATCCAACCAAATGCATTTAAAGAAGAAATAATTTTCATTCGTGTCAATTACCAATGCCAATCATTTTGGAATAAATAAGGCATGCTATTCTTAATAACAACAATATGTTATTGTTGATATTTTAAGCTATGATATATATGAAATTTTACAAGGATGCCAATAAATCATTTTCTATCAAGATATATACAGTTTTACTCAAGTAAAGACTCTTTAATATCAATAAGGTCAAGATATGTTGCTGACAGCTATTTTAACACCACTTTAGAATCATAATTGTTGGTGGTAGTAAAGTATGATAAAAGGATATTAAAATTCTTATCTGATATTTTATATTTAATATTTTTTATATTTAATACTAATGTAATTATCCTTTCAACAATATTTTAGCCTTTATAGTCTATAAGAATAATAGGTTATCCTTTCTGCCTTCAAACAAGGTGGCAGAGACAAGTAAAAGGTAATTATACAAGGATGTACTAAATACTGTGATGAAGGGAAACACAGTGATATTATAAAAGAAGCACCTCTGGGCACTGGTGCAGATGTAGCTCAGTGGTCGAGCACCTACCTCCCATGTATGAGATCCAAGGTTTAATCACCGGTATCTCAAAAAAAAAAAAAAAATTGTTGTTTTCTTTCCTATATGAAATGCAACAGCATTTCTAGGCTGTACACATCCCCCCCTCCAAAAAAAAAAGCTTTCAAATTATTTAGAATCTGATTTTAAACACCGATTGCTTTATGTAAGGTCAGGTTTTTTCCCAATAATATTATAATGCATTTAATTGTATAATCTATTTGTTTTAACTCCTATGTCTTAGGAACAGTGTTTTTTAAACTATGAAAGCAAATTCTTAATTGCTGAATAAGTCTTCCATTGAATGATATTCACATCCAGCCATGGAGGAAATACTAATGCCATGTATTATACTAATGGTCATTAATTGACCACTAGAAAATTATAAGAAGTATTTTACGTGTAAATATGTCTAACAGAGATGTTAAATATTTTTCATTAAAAAGATAATTATCCTCTGTTAAAATGTTAGTAAGAATATATTATATAGCTAAGGAATTTACAATATTCAAACAATATTTACTAAAAGTAACTATGTCATGTAGCCCTCATTTTCCTTTAGGCACCCACATGTCATATTCTCTTTGATCTAATATCTTGGACTAAACTACTTATTTATTTTCATATGTTGCATTATTTTTTGTATGTTGTATTGCAAAAAATAGAAAATCAAGGAAATGAAAAAGAAATATTGAAAGGAGAATAGTCATGAAGCAAGCTTTATCATGTAAAGTGAAGTTTATTCAGTAGGAGAGTAGATTAAAATTTACATGAAAAAGATTCACAGATTGTGTTGATAAAACTCAACTATAATTTGTCTACAATATGCTCACAATAAAGTACAACAAATAACCACCTACTTACAAATAAATTTCAATGATAAACAATGATATAGACACACAAACACACACAAGAAACAAAAACCAAAATACCCCCACAATAACTTCGGGAAAGGAGAATTGAATATAGAAAAAATATAAAGGGAAAAAATCTTTGCTTTTCCTTGTCAAATGACAATAGAGCAGTCATAAAATCATATATGTCAAAAGTACAAAATTAAACATTGTTAATAAACAGAATATGAAGAGGCTGTCACAGCACCTTCTAACTCTCCTTTAATTTAGCTACACATATAATTGTAAAATTATTTTAAAGAATAAACATCTAAGAAAGCATAATAGTGGGAAAATAAAGTTCAAATTCTTCCTTTTGGCAAATATCAGTAAGTATTCCAGTGGATTGAAAAATTAAATGCAAAAGGAAACCAATGTCATACTAGTAAATGAAAATATCAATCTTTGAAGTAGGGAAAGGGTTTCTAAGAAAAGAAAGCAAAGATAGGTTCCATACAGTAAAAGATTCAGAGAATGTATTAAGTGAAAAAAAGTATCTTAAAGAAAATGTGCATATACAATTCCATCTACAAAACATTTTTGTAACAAGTAGATGTCATAGGAAGAAAAATCCAGTTTGCATTGTGATCCTTTAAAGTTTATTCAGCGATTATATTCATTTTTTGAACGAACTTTTGTTGGTTAAAACCAATTGTTTACAACCATTGTTACTTAAAAACAACATGAAGGTCCATGTGTGCTTATAATTTCTGTGCAGATAATTTTTTTTCTGTCTAAATTCAGCATTAAATTATTAGATATGTAATTTGCTGCCTTTTGGAGGGATGAATATATTTTTGGTTTGCTCGTAAAGAGAGGATTCAGTTCTTCATGCCCTAGAATTATTTGGGGGTATTCTATCGGGACTGGGGGCAGTATTCTGCCCTCCTCTTAGTCACCCCACTGACGAAGAACGGTTCCTATGTCCTAAAGAGTAAGAGATACCCAATCACACATACCCGACCCTACAGACAAGATTGGCAGCAGTTTATTAACCACCTATGCTCACAGCCTGGCGGGAGGAAGACACCATGCAGGGCTACATAAGATTTGCTGTCAGGCGCAGTCTGAACCAGCAGGCATGTGGGAGGAATGCTTTGTAAGGACAAGATGGCGGGGTGGTCTCTGGTCCCCGTGGGAGGATGTGAAAATTCTGAGAGATGGCAAGGAACTAAAGCCTTTTAGGTTGAGGACCAGGTGCAGTGTTGCTGTTCTGGTTGATAAGAAGCTTTTCTTGCTGGGTAGGGAGCATCTCCAGTCAGAACTTAGGAACTCATCGTTAGGCCTTTGGGCCCTTATAAGGCTCAAAAGTGTCAAGGAAGCACTTTAATACTGCATCCTAATTTTAGGCCTTACAATACAGGCAGGTTCTGAGCTTTGTCTCTGATTCTTTGTTTCCCGTATATTTTGAAAATCAAGCTCAAAATCACCATGATTAGGGTTTTCAACAGTAATTTTTTCTATTCAGATTTCTAGTTTAACATCGATTTTGTCATCTAATTACTCCTTATATTCCTGCAATCTCATACATACATTTAAACAAGTTCTAAGCAGAGTTGTTGACCAGGAAATTGATTTTATCATACTCCCAAAAAATTTGCTCCTTTTAAAACAAACAAATCAACAACAACAACCAAAAAAACTAGGAATCAAGAAATGCAAAAAGCAAAATGGAATAAACAAAATAATGTTTGTAACATAAGAAAAGCAAAGAGTTAAAATTCTTAATTTTTAAGAGCTACTGCAAATCAATGAGAAATTTTCATTCATTAGACGTAAATGACCATGAGAAATAGTTTCTCTCTGTAAATCAAAATAATTAGCCAATAAAATATCAGTATTTTAAATTTGGAATAAAGTGGAATAATTAGAAAATTATTTTACTGTAGGTTTCTTTTAAATTCTGGAGACAGGTGGTAATTAAGTCTCCATTTCTTGCAAGCTTTCATAATAATTATGTAATATGTCAGACCATTTATTTGTTATCAACAATTTTAAATGACATTTATAACATAGATTATCTGTTTTGAATTATGAAATTTTACGCACAATTTCCTTATTTTTAATTTCATTAACTCACCATTTTTATATAACTTTATTTTCAATGTTTCTAAAATATCCCTCGAGTATAGCATTATTTGCCTCTCCATGTTATTTAAATTTTTTAAATGTTTCATCATTGTTGTTAGTTCACATTCATTCCAACCTGGAAATCTTTAATACAAGATTCCTGACTGCTTCCTGTTAATCTTTAATAAAATCTTTATCAATAGATGGGCCATTGCTGTGTAATTGGTTTTTATGTAGAACTCCTGCATTATTATGAGATTGTACTTTATCTTGCATGACAGTGAGTGAAAGATTGCATAACTCCTGTTTGCTTTAGGAAAAACCTTGACTAGCTGACACAGCTTTTATGGTAATGGAAATTTGAAGCTGAATAAGAAAGGAGCTATCCAGGGAGAGAATTTCCATAACTAGTGCATCTAATATCAGCTGTAAGAAGTAATTTTCTCCCCTAAACTGTATCCAAAATTTTCTGTCATTTCAGTGACAAGAATAATACAGCAATATTTTTAACTACACACCCACCATTGGTTTCTACAATACCTTTGTTCACCTAACACATTTTCTTGACATATTTTAGTGATAGAAAAATTGGAGAAATTCATAGAAATGCAGATCCAGACTGTTCTAATGTCATCTGACAAAAATCATGTACATTCACTCAGAGAGAGAGAGAGAGAGAGAGAGAGAGCTATTATAGAGAGCCCAGAGTCCATTTAAGGATCAAATGAATCCCATAGATAAAATTAATAAACTTTTATGAAAGAATGCTCTAAGACTCTTCAAAATATATATGGTTGTCTCCTTGTCATTTTTCTATAGAAGAGTGTAAATGAACTACAGAGATGTAATTATCTCTGCAATGCTCATTGTTAAACAACAATTTAGAAGAGTATAAATCAGGCAATGAATTCACTATTGTGAAGAGTGTTTGTAAGTTCCTTGGAAACTGAAGCTATATGGGTATATCCTCCTTTATCTTTTTTTAACTAGTTTGTAAAATAAATTTAGATAGGATTAACACTAATCATGAACTAAGCATTTACATGAAGAAATATATATTTACTACTAATAAAACATGCTGAAATATAGTGAATCATCTTTTCCATTTTTGTTGCTTTTAATAATAATATTTAAAAATTATTCAGTAAACAAAAATGTACTGATAGTTTGTTCCCCTTCTGACTAGTACTTTGTATTAAATATTCTGTATATAGAATTCCATCACTGATTTCAGATGAATTTCCCCACAAAGAAAATATATACAAGTTGGAAAAATATAAAATAATGATTTGAGATCATTAAATAGTCTTCAAAGGCAATCAGGACTTGATGGGCAAAGATATTGGAGAGAAGAGAAGCTCACTAATGCAAAGTAAACTTCTCTGAAGCCTTTTCTCCTGGGAGCATTTACTGCTTCACACCTTTGGACAAGAAGCCTAACAGAAAAAAAAAAAATATATATATATATATATATATATGCATAATACTTTTTGCTGTTTTATTGAACTGAGAAGGAACAAAATTGCAGTTGGGCTCAAAAAGCAGCCAAGATAACAACCACAGGAATTCCAGGGGAAAAATGGCCATTGAGTGAATCCAACATTCTGCAAGAAATTTCTCCTTGAGGCATGTGTTAAATCATGTATTGCACATATATAGAACAGTCTTTGAGAAAGCAAGCACAATGAAATTGCTATATGGCTAAAGCATTAAGTATAAATTTCAACAGTCTTAAAGTACTGAGAATTTGAGTTCTAATCCTGCCAAGTAAGAGGGGCCCTGATAACGACTTCAAGCTTTCACATGGTATGTTCAACAGCGATGCCCTCTAAGTAAAGGAGAATTTGGTAATAGTCTCAAGGTACACTCACTCCCCTAGTTCTTGTAGCCTGCTGAAGAAATTAAATGCTCTCTGAAGTAAGAAGATTTTATCATACACTATACCTCACATTTACTGTAAAAAATACCAGATTTACCAGAAAATAAAGCCAAATGACTGTAATTTTTAAAAAGACAATAAAAATAGATTTATAAGTAATCAGTATAATGTTATTAGACAAAAATTAACATAACTATGACTAATATTTTAAGAAAAGACATTTTGAAACATAATAATTTCAGTAGAAAACAAGAATTTACAAAAATTGAATGGAAATCCTGGGATAAAAATATACATAGAAAAATAAAAATTAGCAACTGATTCAACACAGTAAAATGAAGGTTAGTGAAATGGAAGATGTAAATATAAATCATGCAGATTGACAAGAGAAATTAATAAAATTACATTAAAGAATAGAACACATTTGGGAAATGATGAAAAGTTTTATATTCTGGTAATTGAAATTCCATATACCAGAAGAGAAATAGACTGAGTCATAAACAATATTTGATTGCTTACTAGCCAAGAATATTTTCAAAACTGAGAAAAGGCATTCATCCCCAAATTCAAGAAACTCTGAAACCTACGCAAGGAAAATATAAAGTAAACCATACACCAAATTATATCTGTGGGAACAACATAGATATAATATTCCAGGATCAAAGAATAAGCCTGAGAATTAACTTCTGAACAGAAAGAATTGACACCAAAAAAACAAATGAAGGTAAATGTTAAATGCTTAAAGAAAACAACTGTTAATCTAGAATTCTATGCCAAGGAAAAATATAGAAAATAAAACAAAAAATTTAAAGTACATTTTTCACATAAATGAGTAAATTCATCCCAGTATAGTTGTGGCATAAAAATTACAAGGAAGCTATCAGGCAGAAGGAATATTATTGCAGATGTAAGCATGGAAACACAGAAAGAAATAAATGGCAATGATTGTAAATCTAATGATTATCAGCTTTATAAAGCAATAATGATGTTTGGTGAGGTTGAAAATATATGTGGATATGATAAAGTAGAAAAATGATATCACAGATGTTAAGAGCACAAAATTAGATAAAATGGAGAAACCTGCTTGCATTGTTTGGGAAGTGGCAAAAAATTAATGCAATTTAAGATGTTTTTCATAAAAAATATATGTACTATTTCTAGGGCAACCACCAGATGAATCATAAAAGAATGTATCACTAACAAGCTCATAGAAGGAAAAATACATTAGAGTAAAACACTGATTTAAAAAATGTCACAAAAGAAATAAAAAGAGAACAAATAAAAGATAGGACAAAAAGACAATAGTAAAATGTCTGAAGCAAACCATATATCACTAATTTCATTCAATACACATAAAATAATACACCAATAAAAATAAAAGAATATCAGAATTGATTTTTTAAAACTATATGCTGGTATAAGAAGCACATTTAAAATCTCTGGACAAAGAAAGTTTGAAAGATAAGGATGGAGTATAGTATTTTATTCAAATTTTAACCAAAAGAAAGCTGCTGATGCTATATTATTATACTAAAATGAACTCTCAGAAAATATTAATAGAGATGATGACTGATATTTCATAATGAAAGAAGAGTACATTTAACAGGAAAATATTATCATCCTAAATTTTATGTTACCTTACAAAATAACCTCCATATTTGTAGAACAAAAATTTGAGAAAACTAAAACAACATATAGAAAAATCCACAATAATAGTTGAATATTTTATTTTATTTTAACAGATTTTTTAAAGTAAGTGATAGAAAATAGACACATGCATAAATTCACATGCAGATTAGTTAATCCACAATCATTTTAAACAATACAATCAAAACTTAAATATTTCTCCTGAACTGAAGCGTATATTCTTTTAAAGTGCATAAAGAATGTTTACCAAAATTCATAAAATATCTACAGTTAGGAATCAGGCTACTTAACTAAAAACACATAATGTCTTATGGAATAGGAAGGATAGATGACTCAGAAGGTGACCTAAGAGCACAGAGGTTTCACCACTTCCATCTAGCCAAACTATGCCCAAATCAAGGAAAATTTCCCATTCCTTGAGTTCTGGAGACATATACCTGGCTGAATTTCAAATATGCTATGGACCAGTGACTGATATTTGCTTCTATTCCAGCTGATTTTGAATGAGAGTGAGTATTGTTATCTTCTCCTTAACTCAACTTTTTATTTTTGTGGTGCAGGAGACTACTTACCATTCCCGAACAAACTCTTCCAAATAATTGAAGAGGATGGAACACTTCCTACCTCATTCCATGAGGCCAACATCACCCTAATACCAAAGCCAGATAAAGAGACTGTGAGTAAAGAAAATTACAGACCAATATTTCTTCTGGATGTCAATGCAAAAATCCTCAACAAAATACTTGCAATTCAAATTCACAGAACATCAAAAGAATTATACAGTATGATCAAGTGGATTTTATCTGAGGTATGCATGAGTGGTTCAACACAAGAAAATTAATTAATGTAATATTTCACATTAACACAATGAAGGGAAATAACTGCATAATTATCTCCATTGTCACATAACAGACATTTGAGAAAGCTAGCATAATTCTTGATACTAACAATTAAAGAAAATAGGAATAGAAGGAAACTAGCTCAACATGATAAATGGCATACATGAAAAACCCACAGCTAACACCATACTCAATGGTGAAAGGCTTTTTGAGATTTCCTTCTGGGACTTAAGAGAAGATGGCATCAAAGTAGCTAGGCAGTACTCAACTCTTTCACATACAGAAAAAAAAAATGAGGAAGGGCAAAATGCTATCCAAGGGAGTTACTTTGAGGATCAGCAGACTAGGAGAGTGCTGTGCACCATCCAGGAGGGAAAGGAACAGAGAGACAAAGAGGTCAAACAGGAACCAGGAGTTACTCATCCCTGCACCTGGGAATGACACACATGCCCCACCCATAAGGAGAACAGCCTTGATAAAACTCCTGGCTCACTGCAAACAACTGAGAGGGGAAAAATGGCCCTCCTCCCTGGGGGTCTGGCAGAGGGCAGAGAGCAGTTTCTCTTCAGTGAGTTTGGCCAACTGAGCCCAATTAGATTCCTGGCTGTAGCCAGTGTAGTTAGTGGAGGTTAAAAGAGTACCATCCCTGGGAGAGCTGAAGGGAGGATAAGAGAGGGACCAGCACCCAGCAAAATCAGATAGAGAGAAGTGTAAGAGAGCAGGAGGATAGGGTGGGCAGAACGGGGGGGGGGGGGGGGGAACCCACCCAAGGCTGAAGCAGGTATAGGGAGAGGGCATGGGGGGTCAGATCAGGCAGGTTGTCACATTCACCAGCCCTGAGAGAGACAGAGGAACTAAGTCAGTAAAGGGTCAGGCTTACAGGCTCCTAACATCCCAGGAGAGAAGAAAGCCAGGAGAGATAGCAGGCAAACTCTTGAAGTCCAACTTGCCTGAGGGGATTAAGAGCCAGAAGAGACAGATAAGCTTTCAGAACCCAACCTAATCTGTGGAGAGAGTGTAGCTCAGTGGATGAATGCCTGCTTCACATAAACTAAGTCCCTGGTTTCATTCCCAGTGTGTTCTAAGAGAAGGGATCCAGAGAGTGATCCAGCTGACACAGAACTTATAGACTGAGTTTTTTATCTTTAGGTTTTTTGATCTTTTATTCTATATTTATTAATTTTTTTTTGAATTTTTTATTCATTATTTTATTTTCTAAAAGTGGGTAACTTACCTGTGGAGGGTGGGTTGCAGGATGATTGATGAGTACTGGCAGCCTGAGATGGTTATGAGTGGTCCAAGAGAAGAGCCTTTTTTTCCTGGATTTTGTTTTTTGTTTTTCTCTCATTCTTTTTTTTTTTTTTTT